>JAXGGT010000169.1:1044900-1058513 GCA_035583425.1 Marsdenia floribunda | reverse complement strand
TTTGTCAATAATATTTATTTTTGAAAATATTAATCGGTAAAATTCTTTTAATACTAATACTTAATTAATAAAATCCCTCTTTTTTCTAAACTTTTCACAATAAGTATTTTTATTTATTTATTCCGAAAACTTTAGTGAAAGAGAAATTTATTAGCAAATTAATTGTTAAAATAATATTAAATTAATCAAATTTTCATTCAAATTTTATTAATTACATTTATTTACATAAATTTATCTATTAATTTTATTGAAAAAATTGGTGAATTCCGTTTCTAATATTCATGCATTTGGTGTAATTAATCATTTTTTAATATTTTTTATATTTAATAGGTATCGATGTATAATGGACATGTACATTTATTTGGTCATTCTTTTCATAAAAGTCTGTGTTTGAGTAAGTCAAAAACTATCGTTTGATTCAACCAAACAATAGATTTTGTTTGAAGAGAGGGACCAAATGCATCTTCTCGATATATATTAGAGATTTACTGAATGAAAAATAAAGTAAGTGGACCAATTATGATCTAAAGATTGAGACCAAATCCACCAATGTTTCTAATTTTAATTTTTTCATCTTATAAATTTTGTTCATATATAATATTTTGTTCACTATGAAGTTTTTTTTAGCCTGTTGGTCTAGGAGTCTTTCCCTCACTTTTTGACTTACCAAGAGGTTAATGGTTCGAACCTCACCTGAGCATTTTACAGTTTGAGATATATTTGCGAGTGAGAGTATACTCGCACTGTTGAGCCTCCCTGAGTAGATTAATTTAGACCGAATGAGCCTGAAATACCACATAAAAAAAAATTAAGGGAATTTTTTTTTTTTAATTTTAAATTCAAAGGAGCCACTATTTCTATTATATATATATATATATATATTTTAAATAGTGGTCTTTTTAATTACAAAAAAAAACCCTTTTTTTTAATTGTATACTACTAATAAAAGTAAATTAAAATATAATTGTAACATATATTTTTAAGAAAAAAACTTTACTGACTTAATTGAAACTGAAGATATTATTGAGGACTAGTTTGAAAATAAATCTCTCTTCCCTAGCGAGAAGCCTCATTCATACCTCATAATTTCTTGTGATGCCCGGTTAGGATTGGCATAGGGAAATCTTTCAGAGCAGCAGTTCAAGAAACTCAGAGGAATCCCATAGTGCGAAGCAGGAAGGAATATAGCATTTGCAGCGGATTCTTTTTCGAATTGAAAATACAGGTAGATTGGGCATTCTTTTGGGAAGAAGGTTTGCTTCGATAAAGTGTTGGAGAGTTTTTTTTTTTTTTTTTGGGAAGTCTATTTTAGCTTTTTTTCTTTGGTGATTTATGAGGTTTAGCGGAAATGCAAGAAAAATTAGAATCGTGAGAGATAATATAAGAGGCCTTATCTATATTTGGCTGCTGATTATATCTTGAATCATGTAACGGACGAAGTTGGTTGAAATTAAATTTTAATGCTGTATTATTCCATCTTTCTTTAATTTTTGCATCCTATGGAAGAAGTCTCTTTCAACTGCAGCAGTAAGATGTACACTTCCGAGTTTCAGAGTCTAGTTCATAAATTAATTGGAAATGACATGTTTCATTGAATTTCTATAGCTATATAGAAAAAGCAGTAATAGTTTTATTTGGGTCAGAAAGGATGATAGTTGGGTGCCAAGTACAATTGGTGTATGCAATCTAATTCTGAATCCACCGATGATGGCATCAGAGGCTAGTTTTCTTGGTTCTCAATAAAAATCTGAACTAGTAATTTGTATTTCTTGTGATCCTCTCAGTGGCATAGAGTCCCACTCTATTAGGTGATATAAATTTTGCTTCTTTATTTTTGTTTTGGACTTTCTGTTAGTTTTCTGCTCTGTTTGTGTTGCATTTTAATTTAAGGGCACTCTTAAAATATTTGTTTGTTTGATTTTCTGATGTCCTGGGGCGTGGGAATTTTGACTCGCTGTTCTAATTTTTCACCTTGTTTGGAATTTCCAGGTCATACCAATTGTTGAAGACTATCTAGCCCTAGCGTATTTTGTCCTTGAAGAGAAGAGGATGGGTTGGCTGCTGTTATTGGCTTGAATCTTCAAAACTCTTGAAACTTGGGTGGATTGTAAGGGGTGATCGATGAGCACCCTTGAATCAATTACATAGTGTCCATGTCCATTTGAGGGAAAAGGAACCAAATTGTTAAGTCTACCTTTCATTAATACTGTGTTTCTATGGATGTTTTATTTAAATCAATTGATGTTCGAGATCTCCTATCCACAACGGATGCTGATGATCCCTCAACCCCACTATCTGCTCCTGATCTCCGCCTTCTCATTGAGCGCTTACAAGTCCGTTCTATCCATATCAAGTCGAGAGTCCATGACTACTTACGTTCTCACCAGTTAGAATTTTCCTCTCTTTTCTACCAGTGCAGTGATGTTGTTTCAAAGTCTGAACAGCTCTCTGGTCAGCTTTTGGATTTGATTAGCTTGATTTCTGACAATCCTGCCGACAATAAAATTAAGGATGTTATTCAAGAGATTGTTGCAAAAAGGAAAGATGTGAGAGAGAAGAAAGAATTATTGGAAATATTAGGGATAGTACTAGAATTGTATGAGAAATTGAGACTTGTGAAGGAGGATATTGAAAAGGGGAAAATTAAAGAGGCATCAGAAGCACTGAGAGAACTAAAGGCAGCATTAAGAATTCATGATGAAGTTGTTGTGGAGGAGGCAAAGAAACTGGCTGTTTATGAATTTTTGAAGAATGAGTGGTCTGTGTGTTTTGAGAAGGTACAGCCGTTTCCAATTATATAAGCTTGGACTTTGCTTCTTTTTATGTATTTACTATGCTTATAATTTGCAAATAACCTCTTGAGCATTGGAGGTGATTAACCTGTTGAACATTACATCCGTTCACACAGACATTTGAAGATAGCTTTCTAGCTTTTCAGATGCAGATATCTGTATAGTGATTATAAGTTTTCTGCATGGGGAAGGAGATTGTTGGAGCTGCTTTAGTGCATCAAGTAAAGATCTCTCCATCCAAAACTAAACGACCTTTTTGACCCAATACGAAATTCAGGAAAACCTTTAACCATACGTAACCACATCATCACTATTATTAACATGGTTTACAACAGACCAGATCTATTTTTGGATATGAATCTCTTAAGGAGTTTATTTATTTTAGAATTGACGTAGAGGTAGTCTATACTACCTTTTCAATCTAATGGTTGATTCTTATACTGATTCATGATAGTTCTTTTTATTGTTTTATGGCATGTTTCTCAGGAACAAGAAGTCCTTATCAGGTTTATGGATAGTGCTGTTGAATTTGAACAGGCAGGTAATAAGGTTCGAGTGAAGTACTGGCTGAGCATGAATGAGGCTGGTGGAGTTGAGCTTCATACAGTTCTGGAAGCAATGAATGTACGCTTGTAGTTTTGATTTATGTTTTTTAATCTTGGATCATCTATAAAGCAATCATCTCATGAAGATTCTCTTGTTTGGCATCAGATACCCTGATTAACAATTTATGATTTTCTGAACATTTTCATGTGAAGCTATCTAAATCAGAGGATTGGCGATGATCTTCTACTGAACAAATAAACAAATACCAAAGGGATCTATGATAATTTAGTCAATTTACTATGTACATTTGTCAGCTATTTAATAAATCAGAAAGGTAACAGAAATGAGGATTTTTATGCTAATTTTTGTTCTACTAGGCAGTTGGAATTCTGGATTATGGGCTTGCAAGAGTAGCGGACTTGGTGATTAAGCATGTTGTTAATCCAGTGGTAAGGTCTGGCTCAACTGTGTCATCTTTGGAGGAAATTAGTGATTACCAGGGCAAAACTTCTGAGGCAGTCCTTCAGATTATTTCATCCACATATCCCATGGTAAGTAAATGTGTCGAGCAATGCCTGATATAATAGTAATAAAGTGGTCCATCCTTTACATCATTTTACAGGGGAAAAAAAGGGTTATTCTCTTAATGTGAAATATATCTGACATCTAGCTCTTCCAGATCAACAGTTTGGATGGCGAGACCATCTTTTCTTCTCTTATCAAGGTTGTTGAGTTTATTAAAAAATCATTGTGCTATGGAAATGGTTCTTGGATGCGATCTTTTGGGAGATTGACATGGCCAAGGATGTCAGAGTTGATCATTTCCCACTTTCTTTCCAAGGTTTGTGTGCACCTACTTTCTTTGAATTTGAAAACTTGAGTTGAAATTTCTGTCTTCGGTATTTCAATAGCAGCTAGTATTTCTGTATCTTAGTCATCGTCTTAAGAAAGTAGAATAAAGTCCTTTGTTTTGAAGAGCTGACCTAATGTGGAACAGCCTGTGCAATTTGTTTATTCTTGTTCTATTGTTGTCAATACCCTTTCAGCAAAGGGGTTTGGGGGGGAAAATACCTTAAATTTCCTTCTAGGAAAGCACTGGAATGTATCAGTCTTGTTCATTTGTTTTCTCTGCAGTGTACCAAAATTGAGCATTCATAGCCATCAAAGGAAATTGGACTGAGCTATCCAGGTTTTGTGGGAATCATTTTATTCATGGGATCATAAAAACACTTGAAAGTACTATATACTAATCTATGTTCTAACTCACTAAAAATCGAAGATTTTATTTTATATAGAATTTTCAAGAACATCTGAAGTGTTATGTCCAAAGGATGTGAGTTTTTCTATTATCAAATTCTGCATCTGATACCAAAAATATGGATGGGTAATTTAGTTTAATCCCTCCCTGTAATAGTATATATTTAAGCATATGCAGATATACAGAAAATTGTACTTTAAAATTACTTCTAATCATATACCAACATATTAATTTGGCTGTTAATATTGCCAAAACTAGTTCTCCTTCTCCCTAAACAAATTTATCTTGTAATAACATTGTTGTCCTCGTGGTAAGAGAAGAAAAATCTGATAAATATTTCTTTCTATTCTTTAGAAATGGTATTGAATACAGAACACACCTATTCTATCCCCTTCTCCTCTTTCCACCTTCTCTCCCTCAGCTGTTCACTGGCTGCTAGTTACCACTGCCATCATTCACTGCATTGACACCTCCTTGTAGAGATGGAGTGATTGGGAGTGTTGAAACTTGTGCATATGTTAGCGAAGAAGGAATTAGTATAGGTTAGACGTTTCTTTATCTAACAAAGACAATATTCTCAGTTGAGTAGAAGAATTTCTTCAGCAATAATGTGAGCGAATGAATTTCAGATGTGAGGGACAATGACGCCTAGAAATTCCTTTCTTTTTCCCTTTCTTAATTTGGATCTTCTTACCTTGTTATGGTTAGCTTGTAAGACTTGATTATTGGAGAATGCGATTACTGAGAATGTATGTAGTATATTTGTCTGCATATAGATGTGAGTTTGGGCATTCACGTATTTGAATGTTGCTACTTGTGTGGTTGTTAGGTATATTTTTGGTAAGAATGTCAAGTCTAGCTTATATGCATAATTTTTTCTGAGCACAAATTAAACTTGTTCTATGATTTATGTTTTCAGGTAGTCCCAAATGATGCTTCAAAACTTGCTGACTTTCAGAAAGTTGTTCAACTTTCGTCTGATTTTGAGGCAGCTTTGGAAGAGTTAATGTTCATTTCTCCATCTAATGGCAAGGATAAAAGATTAAGTGAATTTGCTGACAATGTTGAGGTTCACTTTGCTTCAAGGAAGAAGGTAGAGATTTTAGCAGAGACCCGATATATACTTTTACGGGCAGGATTCAGTATCCCTCCAGTACGTATGGTTCTATAAAATTATTATTATTTTTTTATTTCCATTTTAAATGTGTATTCAAGATATGATCCACAGAAGTTTTCTACAGGACTTGGCAAAAGTAACTAGCAGATTGAAGTCTGAAGAAACTGACAAAAACTCATCAAATCATCTTGTTGACCTGCTTTTTACATCTGAGAAGTGTGTAGTTACTGATGCAGCTTTAAAATTAATGGAATTAGTGCATAGAACTCTGAAGGTGAGTGTAGTGGAATGGATAGTTAGCATCTGTTTATATTTTGTACAACTGCATGTTAATTTCTTCCTTTTATGTGTCAAAGCTGCTCTGCAGTTATCATGAAGCATGAGGTTCGCATCCTTGTGTGGTTTTAGTTATTCATGGTTAGTTTATTGGTATATTACTATTTTCTACTGTTATAATGAATGACAACTTTTTTAATTTATGTTTTTGTTTTTTTAATACTTCTGTTAGAAATTGTCATCCCAAGTGAAAGGGGAATATAGAAATTTATAAGTTACATGAGTTTGATTACAAATACAAAATCAAATGTTATCCTAATAAGCTCAAAATGGAAAATGATTCAATTGAATAACCTAATATCTCTTATTTCAAGCTTGTGTACTATTTTACTTTTGGAGTATGGTTAATTTCGATATGGTATAATTTATGAAAAGATCTGTTCCCTTTCACTGTTGTGAACATAATTATGAACACAGAGGTTTGCTGGCTGGAATTCATGAGTTGACGCATGATGCATGTGCTGCTTTTTGTTCCACCATAGATCAAATAGATTTTGATCTCTTGGTTGTCGTTGGTGTGAGTTTCATAAGTATCATAATTTATTAAGTTGTTGATGCCATATTTCATTCAAGAGCATTTGGTACTTTTTAACTAGATTTCTGCAGTTTTAAGTGGACAGAGCAAATGCTTTTAAGAATGCTTGATGCAAGACAAACTCACCAAAGCCGCCCCACAGTATTACATTTCTGGAAAAAAATCTGCCTAGTACAGCAATAGGCATGATCTACTAGGATCCAATGCAAAAGATTGTATCAGATCATAAGTATAGCTAAATCACTATAACAGTCAAACTACTCAAAAGAATATAGGAGAGAGAACTCTTAGGGTCTTGCCAAGAGAGGTGTATACCCAGTTGAAGTCCCACCTAGGATCATAATGTGTCATGCCTTAGGCATGATTGCTGTATACAACCATGTTTACTGTGAAATTTACTGGACCTTTCTTGGAAAAGGATTGAATTATTGGATAAAATCAACATGCATTGTGAGTATTGTGCCTTTATTCTTGAACTCAAAAGATTAATTCCTAGATTGACTGGGACTGAATTCTTTCATAGAGACAATCCAACAATAACCAGGAAACCTCAGTTAACCTAATCCTCATCAGCAATAACTGAAAGACAATTGAAAATGATAAACCCTGCTGCAGAAATTAGTCAAATACCTTTGGCCTCTAAAACACACATTAAACTGAATTAAATGCCAGATTCTACTAGCATTTCTTGAGCAAAAACTCCCAAACTCTTTAGCCCCTACAAGTTCTGCTTTGCTGCTCTTTGTTTGTGTTGTTTGGCTCCAAATAAAAAGTAGAGAAGCTTTTGAAGTGTTAAAGACAAACTGGCATATTTACAAGTGAAAAAATTGACCCCTAGAATTTTGGGGGCTGTTAGTCTGCCAAGTTAACACCATATTTTGTAGAGTGTTGGAGAAGTATTATGCCTAGTATTGATTAAAAATTATCACAGTAAGACCTTATTGGTGAACTTCTCATTTTTTATATTTTGGGTACTCAATGCATGCAGGAATCAATGCTTTACGGCTTTGTGTATCAAGATTTAAGTGAAAATATCCTTGTCTTGTTTTGAATTATGATATGGCACAGTGATGGATATGTTGATTGTTGTTTGTTTTGTTTTCTTGCATTTGGACACGGTTTTTTGTGTCTGCATGTGGATATTCCTCTTGTTGTTTCATATATCTATGCTTCCTTTCTATTTAATAACCACAAGTACATTTTTTTATCTTCTGGTTCTGGTTTTAAGGGAGACTGATAGGTTATTTTTCCATTCATGTTGTGTTTTCTCAAGTCATTGATTTTGTGTTTTTATACGATATTTGGATTATTCCCTATCCCGATTTGATAATTGTGTTAGTTATCATTGGAAATTTCCATAAGGAGTGCTTTATGCAGGATGTCTGTTTGTCTTCCTCAAGAGTGGGATTGGAGTTCTATCATGCTGCTAGAGATGCTCTCCTCCTTTATGAAGCTATTGTACCTGTCAAGGTTAGTCTGGAGGGTGACTGCTGGAACTAGAAAGATGGATTTTAGTGTCAGTTTGGCATGTTCCAGTCTTTCAATTATGACTATATAGCGATACTTTCTAGTGCAAGCTTTTGGTGGTAATAACATTTCTGTTTTTTGATTTTTGAAGCTAGAAAGGCAACTTGATGCCATCAATCAGGCCGCTGTTCTCATTCACAACGATTGTCTATATCTGTCTCAAGAAATCCTTGCTCTTGCGTTTGAGGTGTGTATATTTTTTTAGCAGAATATTTACTTGAAACATTATAAGTACATGTTCAATTGGATTCGTTTTTGGATTTTTATGTCTGTCTTTCTTTTTATACACACAACAGGCTGAAACAAATGAAAAGTGCACAGGCATGCACGCATGTCATTCTTTACATGAATTTCTTTCCTTGTTGCTGATGATGTCTGTTCTTATTTTACTTTCTGTAGCCAAAGACCTTGAATTAGAATTGTAACAATAACTTAAATACCGTATGAAAATGTATTTGGCTTGCCTATCTATTCCAAAATGAGTGGCACTGATTTCTTCAAGGTACTTTTTATGATATTGAATTCAGACCGTCCATTTTGCTGCAGTTACATTCCGAACGATAATGGATATTTTCAGCAACTTTTTATGATATCTATTATATTGTGTTTATCTTTGTTTCTATTTACAGATTTTTAGACTGAATAAAATAGTAAGTTAAAAAATTTTAATTTGTTGAAGGCATGGCCTGGAATGAAGACCGGATCATAAATCTCAATTTAGGGCTTTTATATTTTGTGAAATTTAAGGTTTATCTAGTTCAGTTCTTTTAATAAATCTATATACTAGCAATCCATTAGCTTTTCTTCGGTAGTTTGTGGAAGTGTTAAGAACTGCCAGAATACGAGAAAGATGGTGGTCAGAAGTTACACATCATGTAAACATGTTTTCAATTATAGCATATGTTGACAATGTAGACTCTTCAATGTAAAACTTAAGGCTGCATTCTAATTACTTTTCTAACATCCATTTTATTCTTTTTAAAGCTAGGCATACTTTGCTTGGAAATTTTTTCGGTGTCCAAATTTAGAGAATTCAGTGACTGAGCTTTTACCCACTGTGCACCGTGCAGTAGATGACTTTTTGCCGCTTTCTGACTTGAATTAATGTCCGTTACATGTGTTGCCTTTCTACTTGCTTTCTCAAAATTTTCCATCTTTTATTCTGCTGCATCAAAATTATCAAAAGTTTGGCCCTAAGTAGCAGTTTTTGTTGTCACTTTATTTTCGTGATGATAAAGATGAAAGTAATTAAACAGATCTTATTATTCTGAAAATGAGGACTGTCATAAGCTTTTTCATCTGTGAGGTGTAAAATCTTTTAGCAGGACTATAGGTAGTTATTCAGTTCAAATGTTTCAGTATCGTCCAGGCTTTCCAAGCCCTGTCAAGGAACTTGCTGTATTTGTGGATTTGGCTCCTAGATTTCAGAAGATGTCAGAAGATATATTGGAGAGACAAATTCAGCTAGTCATTTTGAACTTAAAGCAGGTATATATTGCAGAACAAAAACTTGGGTGGCTCGTCTTGTGAATGTCAGATAATTTTCAGAAGTTACTATACTTATTGGCTCCATTGATCTCCGAGTTTGTTTTATTTAAAGGCTATTGATGGAGCTGATGGATTTCAAAACACCCACCTTACAAAGAAATTCGAATCTGCAAAATTTAGCATTGACCAGGTATATCTTGTTGCCTGAATTAAATCCTACTTCAGATTTTTCTTATGCATTTTCGGCCTTCTTACAGAGTGAAATGATAAGCATTTCTGGAGCAGGTTGCTTTTATACTAGAGAAAGTACACATCATATGGGAGCCCCTATTAATGCCTTCAATCTACAAGAAGAGTATTTGCATGGTTTTGGAGGTAGTTTTCTCGAGAATTTCAAAGGACATTCTCCTTTTAGATGACATGGCAGCAGAAGAAACATTACAGGTCAGACCATTTCCTATAATGTCAAATTTGTGGAACAACTTATATTGATCCATCAGAGGTCATGGAATTTTTCTTTGTTTGCAGCTGCAAAGGCTGATTCATCTGCTGTTTGAGAACTTGTCATCCATAATAGAATCTTTGTTGGCTATGAGCCAGGGTGTGAATTCAGAAGTTGTGATCCAAAGTATTGATGATCTTATTCCATCCCATCAAAAATTACGGAAACTAGAAGGTAACATGTATTAAGAGTAATGTGTGTGGGTAGCACCTGAACTTTTTGGGATTTTAGGTTGTACACACTTTTTTTGGTCCTACAGTTACCAAATGTACACATTCGGCCAACTTTTTCATCAAGTTTAATTTATCATCCATTTTTATGATTTTTTCAGGGACATTTTTCCATATATAGCTGTTGGACAGTTATATTTTATGACCTTTTTACTGTTAGAATGACATTTTTGTTGGAGTTCAACTTTAGGACCAAAAAAATTCAAGTGCAAAGCCTAGAATCCCAAAGAGTTCCGCACACCATTTATTATTTGTGCTGCTTTTAGTAAAGAATAGCTCTGAAGGAATGCTGATTTTGCTTTTAGTACTGAAGCTGCCTTCCTCTTATGCATTATTTCTTATTTTGGTTAATATTCAAAAACTTCCTCAGATCTTCTGGATATGCCTTTGAAGTCCATTACTATAGCCTGGGAAAGTGGTGAACTTGGCCATTGTGGATTTTCTGCAATGGAGGTAAAACGACATATCTTGACTTGGATGAAGCTATTTAGATTTAGTTTATAGCCAAACCTCTCTCACTGCAATTATGTCATTAAAGGAAACATGACACCATTAGTTCATCTTGATATGGGATAATAGCCATCACCATTTTTTCTCTTGGATTTCAGATTATTAATCACAGAGTCTTTATACCTTTGATCGTATGTATGATCATGATTTTCTTGGCAAAACAACTTTTCACCTTCTTCCCTTTTTTCTGAGAATACCTCAAGTTTTTGAACTTTCCAATGAGAATACATATGTGAGTCATGCATTGCTTCTTTTTGTTTTTTTGTTTTTTTTTTTTTTAACCTTACAGGTTGAAGATTTCATCAGGGCCATATTCACCGATTCACCTTTGAGAAGAGAGTGTTTACTGAGAATTCAAAGTACCATGTAGGCTTCCATTCAATGAGCTGACTCGGATCTCTTTTTAGGGAGCAAGTTCTTCCAATACTCTTTATTTCTCCATTTTTACAAGGTACGAATCAGAGACCTCGCATAAAATTGATTACTTAAGATGAATCAAAGTTGTCTATCACCTTGGACCAAGGGGGGTTGTTGGTAGTGAAGTGGACAATGAAGTGCAGAAAGATTAGGTGCAGCAGTCATCACAGTTTGGATTGACTGATTCATTTATTCCATTACTAGTGATGTGCCCTTGGACTGCAAGAATATTTTGTAAAAACCCATTCATTGTTTGAATGTGTATATTTATTTATTTTTTTCAAGAATTTAGAAAGAAAATATATTTGAAAAAACTACTACTTAGAATGATATTAAATGACAAAAATGTCATAATATCACATAGAAAATTTAAGCAACTTTTCGTTGAAAATCCCATTCAATTAAGAGCAGCTTTTTTGTCTAAAATATTCAACCGTGTGCATTTTGAACTGAATATTTCTAAATTATATGAAATCATTAAACTTTTGAACTATATAATTTAATTTTTTTTTGTTATTTTTTTAAGTATGGAATTAATATTTAATTTGGTTAGATAGTTAGTTTGGAAGATGAGAAACAAAAATAAGTTCAAATAATAATTAAAATAAAATAAACATATATATATATAGAGAGAGAGGGGGGGGGGGGGGGAGGGGGAGGGAGGAGGGGAGAGAGAGAGGGTCTTGTTTGGATTTAGTGAAGCAGAAAGATTGTGAAGAATTTGGAGTGTATTTGAAAGCAAAAGCAGTCAAAGATTCCTTGTTAGGAAGGCATAGTGGAATTCTTCATACAAGTGTTTGCAACATATATCAGCATCACATTTATATATATATATAAATCCTCCACATTTTGAATTAATGAATGTCTTTGATGACTTTCTTTATGACTAAATGTTTATGTCCAGTCCCTAAATTTCAACCCTTTGTACTAAACATGAAAAAATAAATTATATCCCAAAAAAAAAAAAAAAAAAAACACTTAAAATGTTAGTATTAGATGAAAATGAAAAGTTTCTATTTTTGTTTTAAATGAAATATATATACTAAAAATTAAAAAAAAAAATATTTTAATGTTGGATTTGGTGTATTTATATATATATATATATATATATATATATATGTATATATATAATTCTTCAAAACAAAATAATAATTATTTTTTGTCTATATAATATTATCAATAATAATAATAATAAAAAGAAGTAGAACTATCCACATGTCAAAGACTTTCTAATTCCCATTACGTGATGTCTATGTGGTATCTTTTTTTTTTTTTTTTTTTTTGTCGACCAATGTGACTTTCCTTCCCGATGTAATAAATATATATATATATATATATATATATATATGTATATGTATGTATGCATACACTTTTATAAGAAAAAGTAACATGTTCAGGACATGCCCAGCAAATTGATAAAGTCAACTGGAGAAGGGTTTGTCATGCTGATGTTCAACTCCATGTCTTGTTCACATTTCCTGGGTTTACAGATATATATATATATATATATATATATGTATGTCTATTGCAACTCTTGAATTCCTCAAATCTCAAGTAATTTAGCTAAAAAGGCCATTTAGTATAATTTTGCAATAATATATACTGACTGTTTTTAAGCATGTTACAAATATATATATATATAATGTACAGGTCACCCCCCCAACTCCTCTCACTAGCCAAATAGATGCTATGCATAGTGATATTATAATAATTTTACTGATTTTAGAAATTTGGTAAACTTTTTGCTCTAATTTAATTAGAAATAAATTAACTATTGAACCTTATAAAATTATAATTTACACTATATATATATATTGTAATTTATAAATATTATACGAGCACACGATATAAGAATTAAGAACTTTACAAACACAATCCAAATTAAATTTAGATTAATCGTGATAGTAACTGTAAAACGACCAACTTTTATCATTATTGTATATCAAACTCTCTTTTTACTGTTTCAATAAAGATGGTGAAAGTTTTGAGAACAAAGCAGTAGTCTAGTGGTGTAGCTTCCCATGTGTAGGTGACTTTACCTGGCTTATCAAGTGGGGAATCTAAGTTCAATTCACATGGAATAATCTTGTACCAAATTTCAATTATGTACCATAGTATTGAGAATATACCCCATATATCTCTCTCAAATTAATCAATAAAGATCTCAAATTATAAAAAAGATGGTGAAAGTTCTACATACTTCGATTTTATGTACTGAAATCTCTGCAGCTCCTATGTAGAATCTCTCTCCTTAAGGTCTTTTATGTACTTAAAATATTATTATACGAGCACACGATATAAGAATTAAGAACTTTACAAACACAATCCAAATTAAATTTAGATTAATCGTGATAG
>JAXGGT010000169.1:1017724-1029320 GCA_035583425.1 Marsdenia floribunda | reverse complement strand
ATTAGTCATTAATTTAAAGGTAATATAAAACACTCAACATAAATTTACTATTTTACCCTTATTCAAAACTGCAAAATCAAATTTGTGACTTGCAACTTGCTCAATAACTGGTGAAAGGATGGAATTGGTTGATTGAAAATTAATTGCGGATGAAATCATCCAAAAATAAACTTTAAGGATGAAATTGGCCAAACCTAAATTGTTTAGGGACCAATTTGGCCAATTTCCCTTAATTTAATTTAAATTCATGACTTTTTAAATTATAAATGTAACTATTATTAATTGAGTTACACCATGTTATCTCTTTTAACTTAAATTTGATCAATAAAATAGATTAGACATAAATAAATTCCGAAATAACACCTGACAAGTATAATAAAAAATAAAATTAACGAAGCTTTTAACTTGATATAAGTGGATAAACACTTTGTGAATGTTATGCGAAATTACGAGGTCAATACTCTTTATAAGAGCTAGGTGAGACCTTTCCCAAACAAGAGTTAGACGATATTGGTGCAATTCAAACTGAATCTAGATTAATCGAAGCAAAAAAATACTAAAACCAATTAAAAAATAGTCAAAATTGAATCTAATCTAGGTGGTAAAGATCACTATATATATTGTCATCATCCAAAGGAATATGTCTCTATTGGAGGTCCAAAGTTATGTAACCCACAATTCGCTAAGTACTCAAATAGTTATGTGACCTTCATCGAAAATCAGTGGGAGAATATAACTAGTACCATACATGGATTAAATAGTCGGACTATAAATACCATTAAAGGGAATGCACAAATTTAAAAGATACCCAAAGAAGAACAAATATTCCATCCTTGAATGTGTGATCCCAAAGTTTTTTTTTTTTTTTTTTTAAATAAACAACTTCATACTATAAAAGTTATTTATTTTCTTTTTAATTTATTTGTGATATAGCCAAAATTGAGCACAAAACACGTAAATTATCTAAATGAGCTGAAAGATCCTCATGGTTATTGGAGATGTTGAATAAGGTCCAATGTGGTTGGATGGTTGAACTTGCAAGGAAGTTTGAAACAAAGATTTATCTTTGTGAAGATCTTTCGATAATAAAATTAGTGATATGATCAAGATAGAGAATGAATAATCTAATGTAATTTGGTCATCCCTTAGAAATGAGAGCTTAGAAAATAATGCGATGCTCAAGGAGATTGTTCATGCTTATTGTGCATTGTGAACGGGTCTTCTAGGCATATTTATATGGACAAGAAAGTGCACTTGTGTGTAATGTCCTTTGCTTTGACTCTTCGACAGGTTATGCCTACCATTGTAATATTTTTGTATCAGAGTCATTAAATATTTGTATCCAACAATACCTTTATTATTTAATGCGCATGAACTTCCTATAGGGAGAAGTCAAGGGAGATCACATCGATGCGGACACCTTGAAAGTGCGATCTTCAAAGTAAAGAAAGGAACAATTCATGGGTAATATGTCTCCAAATAGCTAAAGTATTCTTGAGAGTCCACTTCAGAAGACCACGTCATGGACAAAGTGTAGATCCCTTGTCATGAAAAGTTTGCTTCTTCATCTATTATATTTAATCAAATATGTAATATGTAAATATTAATTTGAATTTTATTTCATTTTTAATAAATGTATTTTTTTTTTTAAATTCACTTTTAACTTCAATTTTTGTAATTAATTACTCTTCGTTGGTCAGTTAAAAATTATTAAAAAAATTGGACATTTTAGTTCTCATATTATTTTTGTTAGGACGAATTAGTTCATCTTTTTCGTTTAACTTTTTAGTCCATAAATTAAAATTGATTGGATAAATAAATTCTTTTAGACATATTTTTATCTATTTTTGGCGTCAAAAGTCATGTAATTTACAAATGCAAATTATATGACTTTTGGCACCAAAAATAGGTAAAAATATATTCGGAATGACTTGTTTATCCAATCAATTTTAATTTGGAGACTTTTAAGAAAAAAGATAAAGACTAATTCTTCCAAACAAAAATAATATGGAAACTAAAATGTCCAATTTTTCAATATCATATTTCAAGTTTTCTAAAATAATTTTCAAGGTTTAATCTGCATTTTGATTTTAAATTTGTGTATAACGAGAATTCTACTAAACAAGAGTAAATTTGGAAAGAAAAAAAACATGTTTAATTATTAGACTAATAAAAAAAAAGTCTTTATAAATTGTATAATATGAATTTACTTATGAATGCAAAAAAAAAAAAAAAAAAAAAGTGCAGGATAAATTGTCTTTACTAATGGTTTTGTAGCAATAAAAACTAGAAAGACGTAATTCAAATTCAATAGATAAGGAGACTAACTAGTGATAAAACACATGTATCTATCAACACTTGATTTGAAAATCTATAACAACGTGTAATTCAAAGTTAGAATCGTTAATTGTCATTTATCCAAACAATAACTAAAAATCGCTTTATTCTTATTATTAACCACTTGTTTTAAGATTACTTGAACAATTTATGACTCAAGAATCTAGATGATAAAATAATTTAAAGAAAGAATCAACAAACACTACTGACCTTATCAATAAAATTCAGCACAAAAATATTTCATGAATACTACAGAATAATAGAAATATAAAACACATTTAATCTCACAAAAAATACGATAATCAAACTTCAATCATTCTTGATTGAATAAATGAGTTTAACAACTCATGTCTTTAAATTAAATTCAAATATGTCTTGTAGGAGCGAGAGAGTATTATGATGTCTTACAAGGCTTATTTATAATACAAAATCATAATAGTCCTAATAGAACTATGAGTATAATCCTAATAAGATTATAACTTCGAAATCTTAGATTATTGATTTGATCAGGATTCTTTCTTGTGAATAATATTGAAATTCTTGTCCTTATCAAATTTGAGCCCTTTTCGTACAAATCTCGTAAAAATGCCGAAAAGACAATTGTAACCCTACAAAATACAAAATAAGAGATAAAGCCTAAAAATGAAAATAAAAATAAATAAAAATTAGGAGAAATTGATATAAAATTTGTGACTTTTTTTACACTCATCAATAGATAATAAAAAACTAATATTTTAATATCCTTTATTCTAGAAAGAATATATATTTTTTTTTAAAAAAAGTAAGCATAATAATAAAACATGAGGGAGAATAAATGTTGTTTTTTCACCTAAACCATTTTCTGAAAGTTGAAAGAGTTAGTTTGTGGATTGTGTTTTAGTTTTTTTATTTTTTGTTGGTTAGAAGATGGATGAATTGATTCTTCAGAGACTTGGAAATGTGGATCTTGATGACAAAAATACAAGTGTGCCATTGGATGATGAGGATATCAAGGAGAAATTATTATCTAAAGGGGGGAAGACATTTTGATAAAGTCTGATCTCCAAGCAATTTTGACGTTTGTTATGTCTATGTATGTTTTGCCAAAGTTGTATGTGATGAGCTTATAGGTATTATCCATAGCTTTTGGTGGCAAAGCAAAGTTCATAAGAAGTCCCTCCATTGGATTAAATGGAAGGATGTGTGTAAATCAAAGATGGAAGGGTTTTAATAAGCTTGATATCTTTAATCAAGCTCTTTTAGCAAACTAGGGATGAAAGATCCTTCAAAATTCGGATTTGTTGGCTGCTAGGGTTTTGAAGCATCGGTATTTTCTGAGAAAGTGTTATCTAGAGCCTCACTTGGGGAGATCTCCATCTTATTTTTGGTGCTCACTACTTCATGGTAGGCCACTTCTACTTGAGGGTTTGAGATGGAGTTAGAGATGGTAAGAATATTCGAGTTTATGTGGATGCATGGCTGCCCATGCATGCCAGTAACTTTTAAAGCTACTATTGTATCATGTTTCTTACAAAACTTCCTATTTGTTGGCGAATTAATTGAACAAGGCTGCTGGAACATTCAATGATGGATGTTTTATTTGATGAATGAGATCATGGTCTAATTTATAGCACTCCTATTTGTTCAAAGGAGGGGCAGGAAAGCCTTATTTGGCATTACACTCCTTCTGGACAGTTTACTGTAGGATCGACATATAAATTAGGAGATCAATTGCAGAAGTTTGAGGAACAACTAACAACCCTCTTCATTTGGTAGAGCAACTGCTTGGAAATAGATTTGGGACCTAAATCTACCTCCAAAGGTGAAGCATTTTGTTTGGTGTTTGTGTCATAGCTCTCTTCCAAGTAATTTTAATCTTAGAAAAAGACATATCTCAAGTGATGTTGAATGTCCAACATGTAATAGCTCTTAGGAAGATAAGATTCATATCTTCTTTAGTTGTGAGTATGCAAGAGAGGTGTGGAAGCATTCTGGTTTACCGGAATCTCTTATGTTTCGAAGGGCTAGCTCATGGATCAATTATATTGATATGTTACATGAGTTTTCACCCCAAGCATGCTGATTATGTAGAGCAGATTATACTAACACTGCGGGTAATTTGGAATGCTTGAAATGAATTGGTTTTTTAGGAGAAGAATCCTCTGCTTATTATTGTGGCTCAAAGAGTCGCCAATTTCTTTAATACATTCTCTGAGCATATGGCTAAATGCAATGTTGAAGGTCCTGGTATGGCTGTACAAATCTAACATTGGCAAGCCCCCGCTATAACTATGTTAAAACTTAATGTTGATGCATATTTCAGTGGGGGAAATGCAAGTTTTGGTTTTGTATTACTCGATTCAGTAGGTTGTGTAATTATCTCTGGTGCTGGTCCTCTACAAGATATAATTTATGTTGAGCATGTAGAACTAATGGCTATCTAGATGAGTTCTCAATTGGTGCCTCAAAATTGTGTTTGTGAGTTGGAGATTGAAATACTGATTGTTTAACTATTGTTAATGGCTTAAGATCTTCAAGTTGAAGGTATTGCCATTGGGGGCGATTTTTGGTGTTGCGAAAGAAGTTTGCTTGGCTATGTGGGTAACTAATTTTCAACATTCTTCAAGAAGATTAAATGTTCCTGCACATATGTTAACTAAGCTAGGCCAATCTTTGTCTCAAAATGTTACTTGGATAGGTAGGGCACCTTATTTTTTACTCCTTTCTCTATTGGAAGAATGATTACATTATCAATGAAATTGACCCTTTTTTCTCAAAAGAAAAAAAAAAGACATATATTTGAAATTATAAAAGTTTGTCTATTTATTTGTTTATTTTTTATAATGAAAGAAATATTTGGTGAATAATTTATAGGTATAATAATAGATTGTCACTAAATTGATTGATGTAACTGTATCATAATTATAAAAATTAATATTATGATATTATAATTTGGTCAACCAACAATTATCATAAGTAGCAATTTAAGACTTATCGATTTATAACATGACTTAAACTCACAATATTTTATGATCATAAGTAAAATTATTACAATAAGATTTATTGTTGACAACACACATACTTATCTTTGATTTTCTCATTTTAGCTCCGTATAGCACTTCTATGATACTCAGACCCAAGTTAGGGGCAATTAAAGAATTTTAAATTATTGGTATTTATCGATAAGTTATTTGATCTAATAAGAAGCCCTATTGATATTAGGTTTTAAGATTTAATGAGTTATTTGAACTAATAAGGAGTCCTACTTATATTAGGTATTAAATCCTATAGTTGTCTATTTAAGAGATGAATTTGTGAGAAGAGTCATTAGAGAAAATTCGATTGAAGAGAATTAACAAGGTTGGTTTCAATTTGGTTTATTTGAGAAAACCTAAATTGATTTATGATAATTAGGTTGGAATTCAAAGATCAAATAGGTGGAATATCAAACTTTGATTGGAGATCGACTGTAGAGGTGAGTAAATAAAATATTTCGATTTTCTATTTTCTTAAAAAAGTTCTTGTTTTTGTTTATATCCGAACGAATTGATTTGTTTTTATATCTCTATTTCTTCAAATCGTAACAGGTAAGTAAATGAGATATTTGATTTTCTTCGCATCTCGTTTATTTGATAAAATTTTTTGACTTTGTGGTCTTCTTTATTTTATCAGATTGAGCTTTGAATTCTTAATTTTCTTTTCTTGATAATATTCTTTGAATTCTTGGTTTCTTTCATTTCATCAATTAATCTTTCATATTTTGATTTTTGTCTCTTGATAAAATCTTTGAATTCTTGTTTATTTTGTTTCATCGAATTGAGTTGAATTCTTGATTTTTGTTTCTTGATAAATTCTTTAAACTCTTATTTCTTTCGTTCCCTCAAATCGAGTTTTCGATTATTGATTTTCGTTTCTTGATAAATTCTTTGAATTCTTGTTTCTTTCTGAAGGAAATAATTCGTTTCTTTTATTCCCGAAGGAAATAATTCGTTTCTTTTATTCCCGAAAGAATCTTCTTTAAGTCTTTTTTAAAGTTAATCAAAAGATTTTCCTTTTTATTATTTTCTTCAAAAATTTACTTTATAAAGATTTTTATTAGCTTTTTGAAGATTTTTAGCTTCCTAAAGATTTTTACAAAACAATTCTATTCTTTTTTTATTTTTTTTTGGAAGAAAACATATTTTTGTTGAAATTGACTTAAGCTTTCCCCAAAATTATAAGTTTCTGGCTGAAGTCTGTTTAGAAATTAGTTGGGAGAACATGTTCAAAACTATAAGTTCTGAACCCATTGAACATGGTGAAAAAGCTCACACTTTGATAAGTTTTGACCGTCATGGCGGGATAAACAGTTAGGGCCGAATTCGGTTAAACCAACGAGTGACTATACTTTCTTGAGCCTGTGTAAAAGATTTAAATTTGTTATGTTATATGCTTGATAAAGTTTTGTAATGGGGAAATTTATCTTTGATTAAATGTTTCAAAATATATTTTTGACTAAACGTTTTGAAAAGATATTTTTGACTTATATCTATTTTCTAATATTTTGAAAATCAAGGAAAAGAGAGTATTCTGTTTATTCACTATGCTTCTAACTCACTCCCTTTTCTTTGTTTCTGCTTTTTGTAGATATTGATGATGATAAGAGAATAAGTGGGGACCTTGATTCTCGTGACTAGACTAGATGTTAGTTTGGGATGCATAATTATCCTTTTTGGAGATTGTTTATGTTTTCAATTTGGAATAGTATCCCTAACTCTATTTCAGAATTTCTTTGGAAGATTATAGTTATGATATTGTCTTTGTATTTATTTTTGAAATTATCTTTGTATTGAAAATTTAGATTACTCTCGTTCTATACTTGGGGCTAAATTTTGGATAGTGTTGTGAAAAAGACCTTATGCTCTTAGGAGAAACCTTGAGGTTACGGTCGTCACGCCTCGATTTCGGTGCGTGACAACTTTAATAGGAAATTAACAATTCAAAATTTACAAAATAATTGTTTGTACAATTGTTTTGAATAAGTAATTTTACAATTTCAAAATAAATGTATTCTTTTTAATTTTTGGTCATTTTATTTATGTAAAAAAAATTAATATTTTATTATCCAACATATTATGACAGATAAATTTCACTTTTAATATTTAATTTTAATTAATAATTCTTAATCCTTTTTAAATTGCACTTCAGGTTCTTTTGTCTAATATGAAATTTATTTACTCTTAGATACTTCTATTATTCATTTAATAATTATAAATTCAAGACATATTTTTTAACTCTTAAATTGATTATATATATATGTTATGAAATTGTAAGAATACAATAGAATAATAAAAGTAAAGAGAATAGTATGAAAGTAACAAGACAAGAGAGATATAGAAGGAAAGAGAGAATTTTTATTAATTTTTCAACTCTTTAAAAACATTAAAAATGAAACAAATGATTTCCTATTTATAAAAGAAGTTTTATCCTATCTTTACAAGTATTGCATCATTGATGACATCATCATCATAAATACTTCATGTCTAAGTAAAAAAGATAATGTTTATCCTATCGTCATAATGACTTTGAATTTTCCAAACTTAAAGGATAATGTTAATCCTTTAGGATGGTCATCATCCATTTGAATCATGAATATTCTAGATAAGAGATGATGATGACTTTTGGAGATTATGGACATCTATAAAATTTAATGTGTTTCATAACACTCCCCCTTGGATGTCCATGACATAAAGAATATGTCTCATTAAAACTTTACTAGATAAAACCCAATGGGAAAAAACTCTAGTGAAGAAAAAAGAATATATTATTCTTTGTGTAGATTTCTCCCCCTGTTGAAATAAACTCTCGAGATCTTTGAATCAACGTAAACCAATTTTATATCTCAATTTCTCGAAGGTTGCAGTCGTCAATACCTTAGTGAATAAATCTGCAAGATTATCACATTATCTAATTTGAAGCACATCAATTTCAACTTTCCTTGTGAAGTTCATGAGTAAAGAAGAATTTAGGTGAAATGTGTTTTGTCCTGTCTCCTTTGATATATCATCCTTTCAATTGAGTTATACAAGCAGCATTATCTTCATAAAGAGAAGTTGGAATCTCTCTTCCAGAGGATAAACCACAACTCTCTCTAAGATAATGAATCATTGACCTTAACCAAACACATTCTCGACTTGCTTCATGAATGGCTATAATATCAGCATGATTAGATAAAGTTATTGTTATAGTTTGCTTTGTGGAGCGGCATGATATACCAATATCACCATATGTAAATACATAACCATTTTGAGAACGTGTCTTATGTGGGTTAGAAAGATAACCAGCATCAACATAACCAATTAATTTTGGATCGTTTTTATTTGAATAAAACAATCTGAGATCAATAGTTCCTTGGAGATATCTCAGGACATGTTTAACACCATTCCAATGTCGTCGTGTTGGTGATGAATTAAATATTGATAATAAACTTATAGCAAATGCTATATCAGGTCGTGTGCAATTAGCAAGATACATCAATACATCAATAGTGCTCAAATATGGTACTTCAAGACCAAGTAATTCTTCATCACTTTCTTGAGGTCTAAAAAAATCTTTATTTACATCTAGTGATATCACGACCATTGGAATACGCAATAGATGTGCTTTATCCATATAAAATCTTTCCAAAACTTTAGTTGTGTATGTTGACTGATGGACAAAATTTTCATCATTCACATGCTCAATTTGTAATCCAAAACAAAACTTGGTTCTTTAAAAAATCTTTAACATCAAATTCTCGTTTTAAGCAATCTATAGCTTCTTTGAGCTCTTCAGGAGTTCCAATGAGATTTATATCGTGAACATATATAGCAAGTATTACAAAACCCAATTTAGATTTCTTAATAAAAACATATGAACATATCTAATCATCTTATAACCTAATTTCAATAAAAATTCACTAAGACGATTATACCACATGCGTCCAAATTATTTTAGCCCATATAATAATTTTCATAGTTTTATAGAATAATTTTCATATGGGCCATCACAAGCCTTGGGCAAATTGAATCCTTCTGGATACTCATATAAATTTCATTCTTAAAGTTTCCATATAGATAAGTCGTAACATTATCCATTAGACGTATGTCAACCTTTTCATGAAATGCCAAACTTATAAGATATCGGAGTGTAATAGCATCAATAACAGGTGAATAAGTTTGATCATAATTAATACATAGTTTTTGCGAGAAATCTTGTACTACAAGTCGTGCTTTATACCTCACAACTTCATTGTTCTCATTTCGTTGTCGCACAAACACTCATTTATAGCAATAGGCCTTACATCATTTAGTGTTTGGACTACTGGTCCAAAAACATCTCGCTTTGAAAGTGAATTTAACTCTGATAGAATCGCATCTTTCCATTGAGTCCAATCAACTCTATGCTGACATTCTTCAACTGATGATGGGTCAGAATCCTCATTATCCATGAAAATATCAAGGGTTATATTATATGCAAATGCATCATCAATAATTATTTCTTTCTATTCCAACTTCTACTGGAAGTGGTATAATTAATAGAAATTTCATGATTCTTTTCATCATTTGTAGTTGGAATCTTATCATCACTTGTCCCTTGGTTCCTTTGATCATCTTGATCATTTAATCCTTTTCACTTTCAAGGATTTTTATCCTTATATAGAACCAAGAGGTCGGCCACGTTTCTGGCGTGCTTTTGATTCAACAGCTATAAGAGTTATATTTTGTCTTGTAGGGACTTCTACTCGTATAGGAGCACCTATAGCTGAAATATGCGATTTAGTGACTCTAGTAGAGTCAGCAAAAGAATCTGACAATTGATTTGTAATTCTTTTCAAATGAATTATCTTTTGAACTTCCAGTTCACTCACGATTGTACATGGATCTAAATGGCTCAATGATGTTGTCCAAGCAAGCTCTATTTTATGCCATTTATTTTCTCCCCTTAATTTGGAAAATAAATTTTTATCAAAATGGCAATCAACAAATCTTGCTGTAAAAACATCTCCTATCATAGGTTCAAGAAACCTTATAATTGATGGAGATTCATATCCAACATACATCCCCAATCTTCTTTGGGGACCCATCTTTGTTCGTTGGATTGGTTCAATTGAAACATATACAACAGACCCAAAAATTCTAAAATGAGCAATATTAGGCTCTGAACCAAAAGCCAACTGTAAAGAAGAATAATTATGATAATTGGATGGCCTTAAATGCACAAGTGCTAGTTGCAACATGCAAAATGGCATGCCTCCAAACAAATTGTCACGGACTTGGCCTTTTCTTCCAACGAACCGTGCGGCACTTGACCACCTTCGCTCGTAATCAAGTCAGCCTAACCGTCTAGTAGCTAAGTGAACCGAAAGCTAGCTAGAACAAGAGAGTTTGGGAGAATGTTTAAGAGCTTCGTTTACTCTTGAATCGTATACAACTCTTGGTTGGTTTACAAATGAGGAGCTTCCCCTATTTATAGGTCTCCTCCTCCTAAACGAATGGCTAGGATCGATTTGATCCAACGGTTACAATCGTTAGTCTAGAATTATCTATACACTTCTCTATACATCAAGTAAATGTTAGAGAGTTCTATTATGTACAAGATCTTTCTAGAACGACCTACATCGTTCATCAGAGTTCAAGAGTATTCCGTGCCATTCTTGAGCTCTCTAGAATCTTCTGGCACGCTGCAGGTGCTTCAAGGGTCTTCTAAGGCCTTTCGTTCGCCATTTTTGTTTCATGAGCGAACCGGCCGTCACATTCTCCCCCACTCAATTCGGCGATGTCCTCGTCGTGTCTCGTTCATAGTCTCGAATTTTGTCCTTTTGGTTCCATAGGGTGAGCTCGTGTTCCCAACTGGCTTCACTACTTGGCAACCCTCTCCACTTGACAAAATACTCCTTATAACTTGATGGCTGCCTCTCCTTGGAATTACTCGATGCGCCAAGATTTCTTCAACATCCTTGTCCGGCATTGTCGTTATAGCCGTCAGGGCTCTAGTAGATTCACCTCTACTTGGTTCATCCTTATCCTCATGGTAGGGTTTTAACAAGCTCACATGGAACACCGGATGCATCTCCAAATGTGAGGGTAGTGTCAAACGATATGCCAACTTACCCACTCGTTTCTCTATAGGAAACGGTCCCTCATAGCGCCTCACTAGGCCTTTATGCACCTTGGCGAACCTTCGGCTTTGGTGGGGAAGGAGCTTCACCATCACTAAGTCTCCTTCGTTGAATTCCAAGTGTCTTCGTTTCTTGTCCGCC
>JAXGGT010000169.1:995645-1017624 GCA_035583425.1 Marsdenia floribunda | reverse complement strand
GAAAAACTATCAAGAAATGTAAAATAAGAAGCATAAAAAGACATAAAAAACATGATATATTTTTGTGTTATCAATGATACTAGGACACTTAAGGAATTAGTAGCACCTCATGTGAATTTACAACATACTTGCATACAATATTCTGAGGTGAATGCTAATTTTGAACTTAAATCTAGATTAATACATTTGTTACCTAAGTTCCATAGACTTACAGGTGAAGATCCCCAGAAGCACCTTAATGAATTCCATATTTTCTATTCCACTTTGAAGCCTCAAGAAATTCCAGAGGAACAAATCAAGCTTAAGGTATTCCCCTTCTCATTGGATGGAGCGGCAAAGGACTGGCTTTATTAGCTTTAGCCTACTTCCATCACAACATGGAAGATTTGAAGAGATCGTTTTTGGAGAAGTTCTTCCCAGCATCAAGAACTATTGCCATCAAGAAAAATATTTATGGCATCAGGCAGAATCATGGAGAGACTTTACATGAATATTAGGAGAGATTTAAGAAGCTGTGTGCAAGTTGCCCTCATCACCAGATTAATGATTAGTTGTTGATACAATACTTTTATGAAGGTCTTCTACCCATGGATAGAAGCATGATAGATGTAGCTGCTGGAGGAGTTCTAGTGGACAAGACACCCACTACAGCCAGGGATCTAATTGCAAACATGGCTCAGAATGCACAACAGTTTAGCACCAGAGCAGTAGGCACCACCAGGGTAGTGAATGAACTTCAATCATTAACAACTGACCAGCAGAGAATGGAGAACAAAATAGAGGAGTTAACATGTTTGGTCAGACAACTAGCGTTGGGATAAAAGCAAACACAAACTCTTGCCACTCTCTGTAGTATATGTGCCTCATCTATGCACCTTACAGATCAATGTCCTCAACTGCAGGACACTACTGAGACATGTGCTGGAGTCTTTCCTAGTAGGCTATTCCAACAACAACAACAACAGCCAAGATATGACCCCCTTTCTTCAACATATAATCCTGAATGGAGAGAACACCTAAACCTGAGGTATGGAACCACTTCTGGTCAACAACAGCAACAACATCACCTACCAAGATTTAACTTTGCTGGATCAAGTAACCAGCAACAGTAGACAAGGTCGTTCCAACCACAATAGCTATTCCACCCACAGTAGTCACAACAGCTTTCAAAACCTAAATCCAGCCTTGAGGATTTTGTGAAGTAGTTAGCAACCAATAGCCTTCAATTCCAGCAAAGGACTGAAGCCAACATTCAGAATTTGGAGACATAGATTGGTCAACTTGCCACCCACATTAGTGAGATAAAAGGTCAAGGTTTCGGACAGTTACCTTCCTAATCCGTACCTAACCCAAGAGGCAATATAAGTGTTGTTACTTTGAGAAGTGTGAAGGAGGTAAAAGATCCAGCAAATTCTTCAACAGAATCGGTGCGAAATGACGAGCAGCTCCCTTCAAACCAAGTACCAAATCATGAAGCAAAGGAAAACAAGGTTGTAGAGTCTACCAGTAAACCTCTACCATTTCCGAATAAAGTGATTCAGTCCAAGAAACATGCTGAGGCAGAATTGGAAAAAGAGATCATTGATACATTCAAGAGAGTAGAGGTGAACATCCCTTTATTAGAAGCAATAAAGCAGATTCCTAAGTATGTTAAGTTTTTGAAGAAATTATGTACCCACAAGAGGAAGCTAAAGGGGAATGAGAAAATTAGTTTGGGAAGAAATGTATCAGCACTGATCCAACCAACAATGCCCACCAAGTGCAAGGATCTTGAGATATTTACTATAGCCTACACCATAGGAGAACTCCAATTTACTAATTCTATATTGGACTTGGGTGCTTCAATAAATGTTATGTCTTACTCTATTTATTCTTTTTTGCAGATTGGAGAGCTAAAACCTACAGGTGTAGTGGTTCAACTGGCAAATAGGAGTACAACATATCCCATAGGAGTTTTGGAATATGTTCTTTAAGGGTGAAAACTTCATTTTTCCTGCTGATTTCTATGTCTTAGAGATGGAAGATGATAAGGTAAATAAACATGCGCCATTAATTCTGAGTAGACCTTTCTTGAAAACTATTAAAACTGTAATTAATGTGCATAATAATACTTTAACCATGGAATTCGGTGATGATGTTGTTCATTTCAATATACTAAATGTCATGAAACATCCCTCAGAGGAGCATTCTATTTTTCAAGTAAACTTGCTAGATTTGGCATATGAGGATTCCTGTGTTGATGATTTGTGTATTGATTTACTTTCTGCATTTCCTGATTTTATTGGTTTAGATGATACTATTGCTTGTTCTCACTGTTGCCTTGGATCTGATCAGTGTCATGCATGTTATGAAATTGAGGATTATATGAAATGTGCTCAGCATGATGAAGTTCCTCATTCAAATTTTGTTAATTTTGTAGATGACAAGTGTTGTAGTGAACAGGTGGAAGGCATCACAAAGATAACACCTACTAGGATGGTTCCTTCCATTCAAAAATCATCCACACTAGAGTTTAAACTTTTACCAAAAAATTTTAAGTATACTTATTTGGAAGAAGGAGATAAATTACCAGTGATCATAGCCAACAACCTCCAACCTGAACAAGAAGCTAAGTTGCTTAGTTTATTACAAAATAATAAGAAAGCAATTGGGTGGACACTAGCAGACATCCCTGGGATCAGTCCTTGCACATGCATGCACAGGATCCTTTTAGAAGATGGAGCTAAAACAGTAAGACAAGCTCAAAGGAGGCTTAACCCCATGATTCTGGATGTTGTGAAAGCAGAGGTAAGTAAACTACTTTCTACTGACATTATTTCCTTATTTTTGATAGCAAGTGGGTGAGCCCAGTACAGGTTATTCCAAAGAAGACGGGCATCACAGTTGTCAGAAATAAGAAGAATGAACTCATCCCTACTAGAATGCAAAATAGTTGGACAGTTTGTATCAATTATAGGAGGTTAAACCAAGCAACAAGAAAAGATCATTTCTCCCTCCCATTTATCGATCAGATGTTAGAACTGTTGGCTGGTAAATCACATTTCTGTTTCTTGGATAGGTTTTCAGGTTATTTCTAGATTCATATAGCCCCTAAGGACCAGGAAAAAACTACATTTACTTGCCCATTTGGTACGTTTGCATATAGAAGGATGCCCTTTGGACTTTGCAATGCTCCAGGTACTTTCCAACAATGCATGGTTCGCATTTTCTCTGATATCTTAGAACATTGTATGGAAGTATTAATGGATGGCTTTAATGTTTATGGGACTTCCTTTGATGAATGTTTAGATAACTTAGGAGCTTTTTTGCAAAGGTGCATTGAAAAGAATTTGATATTGAATTTTGAAAAGTGTCATTTCATGGTAGAGCAGAGAATTGTGTTAGGGCATGTAATTTTTAAGGATGGTATTTGAGTTGATAAGTCCAAGGTTGATATTATTGCTTCTTTACCTTATCCTACATGTGTACGGGATATGCGTTCTTTTCTTGGTCATGTAAGTTTCTACAGGAGATTCATCAAAGACTTTAGTAAGATTGCACTTCCTCTTTCAAGGTTATTACAGAAAGAAGCTAATTTTGTCTTTGATGACCTCTGCAAGGCATCATTTGATGAGCTGAAAAGGAGACTCACTTCCCCACCTATCATTCAACCATCGAGATGGGACCTTCCCTTTGAGTTGATATGTGATGCCTCAAATTTTGCTGTAGGGGCAATTTTGTCACAAAGGGTGGATAGAATTTTCATGTGATAGCATATGCTTCTAGAACTTTGGATTCTGCTCAAGCCAATTACATCACTACAAAAAAGGAGTTTTTAGTTGTAGTGTTTGCTTTAGATAAATTTCACTATTATTTACTTGGTGCTAAAGTGGTTGTGTACTCTAATCATGCAGCTTTAAAGTTTTTGCTGAAGGAACCTAAAGAAAAACTAAGACTCATACGTTGGATGCTACTTCTTCAAGAATTTGACATTAAGATCAGAGACAAAAGCAGGGTAGAGAATCTGGTAGCAGATCATGTGAGCAGGATCATTCAACATTCTGATGAGTTAGATCAAGTACCTCTTAGAGACACTTTTCGAGATGAGCAGCTTTATCAACTGGGAGGTAAGGATCCATAGTATGCAGACATAGTTAATTTTCTAGTTGCCCATGAAATTCCTACATAATTTAGTAAGCACCAAGTTAATAAACTGAAGAATGAGTCTAAATATTATGTTTGGGATGACCCATACTTGTGGCACATGTGCAGTGATCAGATTATTAGAAGATATGTTCCTAATTATGAGTTTTCTTCTGTCTTGAGATTCTGTCACACACTTGCATGTGGTGGTCATTTTGGACCTCAGAGGACTGCTCTAGGAAAGTGCTACATTCTAGACTATACTGACCCACTTTGTTTCATGATGCTTTATGGGCTTACCGTATCGCGTTCAAGACTCCCACTGGAATGTCCCCATATAGAATAGTGTTTGGAAACATGGATATCGCCCAGGCATACTGAGCAATTAAGCATTGTAACATGGATATCGCCCAGGCAGATTCTCATAGGAAACTTCAACTTCAAGATCTTGAGGAAATTAAATTGGGAGCCTATGAAAATTCCAAGATCTACAAGGAAAGGACTAAAGCTGCCCATGATAAGATGATCAGGAAGAAGGAGTTCATGATTAGTGAGAAAGTCATCCTCTACAATTCAAGGCTAAAGCTGATGCTTGGTAAGTTGCGTTCTAGGTGAGTAGGTCCATTTGTGGTTACTAATGTTTCTCCTTATGATGCAATTGAGATCACGAGTGAGACCGCTAGAAAGAGTTTAATGGTTAATGGACAAAGGCTAAAGCACTTTTATGAAGGTTTCCAAGAGCACACGGTGGAGGAGCTCCATCTTCAGTCTACCACCTATATTTAACCCCACTAGGCTGTCTCTTTTCCCTTCCCTTGTTTTCCTTTTCATATATTCACTAGTTCCTTGCTAATTACATTGAGGACAATGTTAAACTTAAGTGTGGGGGGAGGAGTGTCTTTATTGCTATTTTCGTTTATATTGTTTTAGTGTGTTTAATTGCTGTTTTTTGTTTTTGTTTTTGTTTTTGGTTATTTATTTGTGTATGAAGTGGAAGCAATCTAGGTTTGCGAATCTTTTAACATGATGGATAATTGATCTTATTTTTGGAATGCAAGTCATTGGCAATGGATTGGTTTAATGATAGATTGAATTAACATTGTTTGAGTATATGCCTATGATATAAATTGATCAATAGCATGCAAATTCTTGAAAAGTTTGAATTGCTTAATCCTTGGAAACTTTGTGCTAGGTAGATTGTTGGAATTTGCTGACAATTTTCTAACACAACCATGATTGTTGAGTTGTTTGGTTTAGTGGACTACTTCTATGTAAATTAAGTTATCCTTGTTAAATCTCTTTGGGATTCATAATTTCTTTGAATAGTTACTTGAAATTAGCTTTGTTTAGTATACCACGAGAATATATATATATATATATTAATTATGTCAAAAGAAAAAAAAAAGAGAAAGAAAAGAAAAGAGGTAATTAGTCTGCGTCGTAACCTTTATTACTCGAGGACTGGTCTTGAAGGGTTAAAGCTTGGTGCCCTAAGTCATGGAGGTCTGGGAGTCACCTGATTGGAACTTGTTACATGTAATAAAGTATGTTATGGTTAAGTAGACATTGCACAATTCCTCATGGAAAAGATTTTATATATTTATGTGAATAAATAGTGGTATACTGAATCAAGGCAATAAATGGTAATTGTGAAAGCAATTATGGTTCCAAAGACGATTGAATATCTCTATACTGATTTACATGGACTAGTCCCAGAAAGCCAAATGATAAGTTGAGAATGGATCACACACACACTCAGAAAATTCTTGTTGATCTAGTACGTGTTTAAGTTGACATGTCATTAAGCAATATCAGATTCTTCTTGAATTTTATTTGGCTACGATTTATGAAACAATTATATTAGCGTTGTTTGTTTGATCCATCTTTGTCAAGTAAATTGTCATGACTGATTTTTAGAAATATGAGATATTATCTTTGAGTGTTAAAGTTCAGTAGACTCTAGTTTTATTGTTTCGCCCAAGAGTGCAAAAATTAAGTGTGGGGGATTTGATAACATATGCATTTATGTATTTTGGACCCTCTATGTTTAGTATATTCTTATGATTTTTATGTGTTATCTTAGTTTATTAGGGTGATTTGGATTATTATGCTTTAATCGTGTGATATTAAATTGTTGGGCTTTTAATTGTGCTTTTATTCTATTTCAGGGCAAATTCCCAATTACCTTGAGAAATTAGAATGGGCCTCATGTTACAACTTTGTGAAGGCCCAATATGCAAGCAGATTTGGGCTAGAATTGCCAAGATTCGTGAAGCCCAAGACTCGTGAAGCCCAAGAAAGAAAAAAAGAAACCGAGAGCAAAACTTTAGAAATCGTGAGAAGCAGAGAAGTAGAGCGGAAGAGAGCAAACTGGAAAACATCGTGGAAGAAAAGACCTAGCTTGATAGCAGCGTAAAAATCTTTGTAAGCAGTCCAAGGGGAAATGCTTCCAGTGCAATTCAGAGTTCCAGACTAACATTAATTTCGGGTTGTATTCTGATTTTCAGATTTGCTTTCATTAGAATTTGAAATTGAATGTTTAGTCGTTTGGCTAGATTTTTGAGATTAAATTTAGTTCGATTGACGATTGTTAATTGAACTTATGGATTGCGTTAATTGACTGTTTAATTGTTTTCAAATCTGGACATTTTATGGATTAATGAATTGCCTTGAATTATCACGGATCTTAGGTTGAATACGAATTGATGGATCAGACGATTGTCTAGGAAGTCATATTAGTGCTTAATTGAATTCTGACAGGTTGCTAGTAGGTGATTTGAATATTAATTAGGGATTCCACTTGATATTCAATCAAGGGATCAGATTAGTAATTCAAAAATATTTAGAAGAACTAGAAAGAATTAAACTGGAACTCAACCTTGAACTGATTACGATTTCTCATTATTGTTTGCATTCAATTTCATTTAGTTTGTTTGTTTTTGAACTTTTGTTAAACATAAAAACCCTCCCCCCCTTTTAACTTTAATTGAGATCAGTGGTTTTTTTTTTTTTTTTAATTTTTATTTAACGATTGGGGCTTCCTTGGGAGATGACTTGGTGAACAATATATTGCTTTCCAGTTTAATGTAATCTTGGCTGGTTTGACGATAGTCGCGAAATTTAATCCTTACCATGCAATAACGCTTGTAACTGTTGGAACGTTAACTATTCCTTTACAATTAAGATCATTTACTTCAAGTTTCACCATATCAAACTGGGTAGAATTGATTATAGTACATTGTGATGACAAAACAACTTTGGAACATTTGGAAGATTCTTTTATGTTTGTACACAAAGGAGAATTGAGCAAGATACTCTTCTGATTAACAACTACGTTTTCCTCCTCTAGCATTATTTGTCCCTTATGAGCTAAATCCATTACTTTGTCTTTGAAAACAAAACATTTCTTAATATGATGAGTAATAAGACGATGGTACTTATAATAATTTGGATTGTCAGTTTGCTTTGCCTATTATGGTCGCTTCATTTTTGGCAATTCAATCAAATCAGCACTCAGCATATCATCGAACATTTCTGATACATTTGAATCAAGGAAGGGATAATACTTTCCTTGTCTTTCCTGCAATGTTGGCTTTCTTTTCGGTAAATTTGATGGAATTTTTGTGAAAAGTTTTTACTTGCTTTTGTTGTACTTCCAACTAGAGTAACAATTGCTGCTAAAGACTCCTACATCTATGACTTAGACAAATATTTATTTATCTTTTTGAAATCTTGTCTATCCTTTTTGCATGACTTAGTAACAAAAGTTTCTTGATCTTCATGAGTTTTGATGCTCAATTACATGTCATGGGCACAAGTAGTTAATTCTTCAAACATATTTGGTTGGATACCTTATAGGATATACTAAATGCCCGAATGCATTCCTCGAATTCAAATTTCAATGGCTAACTTTTCATACAATCGATATCTATAATCCAAGCTCAAACTCCTTCATCAATTGATGTAGTCAACAACAGGTTCATCTTTCCATTATTTGGTATAAATAAGTTTAAGTATACTTACAGTTTGTCTAGTGCTATAGAAGCAATTCAGGAATTCTGTTTCAAGCTAATTCCAATTGTCAATTGATCCAAATGTCAGATCAGTATACCAATCAAAGACATTTCCTTTGAGAGATGGGACAAATTGCTTAACTAGAAGAACTCCTTCTATTCCAGCATTGTTGCACATTTCTACAAAGTGGACGACATGTTGCTTAGAATTACCTTTCCCATAGAATTATTGCAATTTCGGAGGTTGATAGCTCGTAGGCATTTTCAAACTATCGATCCTCCTTGAATATGGTCTGGAATATGCAAAGGAAGATTTCCTTTGAACTTATCCTTTATCGTGCCCCGATAAAGGTCTTGAGTTCATCGATGAGAATAAATCTATTTGTTAAAAATGAGTAGTCTGTTCTTGTTTATTAGTTTTAGATTCATCAATATATTTAGATTGGCTCGCCATTATTACTCATCAATTGAGCAATTGCACGATCTTGATTTGCTAAGTGTATTACAAGATTTTTCACCGATTTGTGACTTGAAACTCCCTTACTCTTCTATTTATAGAGGAAGAGATGACAAGGTGAATGCATTTGATTGAGTCCTTTGGTGGTGACGTGTTGCCTTTTGATTGGTCGAGACACTCCTTCAATTCTCATTGGTTGAACTTTATCACATTGTCACATGTCAATATATCATTCATCATGGTAAACATTAAAAAGTAATTGGTAAAAATTAATAAGTAATTATGTAAAATTTTATTTACCACTTAATTAATCTAAATTACTATTTGCAAATTTTTTATTGTCTATACACGTGTATGTCCATGAAAGATATTTTTATTATTTATAGTTACATTAATCAATATGAAAGTCTCATTTCTTCTAATTTTTTAATTCTCGATTATTTTTCTTCTGAGATAATTTTATTGGAAGAATTTAGAGTTTGTTAAGATTTTAGTTAGTTAATGATATTTTAAATGACAAAAATACCTTTCATAGGACATAAGCGTTCTTATAATATGAATTTCAGTGGTTAAAAATTATTTTCTTTACTGACCTTTTTGTCCAATTTATTTATTTATTTATTGTGTTTGATGGTTAAGATATAAGATTAATTAATAGCAACTTTACAATCAAAGAAGTCATGAGTTCTAGTCACACACATGAATATATCTCAATTTTTTTTAAAAAAATTATTTATTGCATTTTAAATTTTCTTTAAAATTTTTATATTTACATAATAGTTTTAAATTGAACAAACAACATTAGATATGCCTTCCCTTAAGTACTTATTCATAATTTTTCAAAAAGTAATCTCAAATAATTCACACTACCACCAGGCATACCTTCGACGGGAATACAATTTTTGAAACTTAAGTGAAAAAAGAAAAAGAAAAAAAAAAATGAAAAATGACAAAAACCCATAATCTGGATTCTCAATCGCCCACTGCTCATCACCTAATTTCTGATCTCTCAGGTTTCTAAATTAGGGTTTCCTGCTCCTCCCGACCACCACCATCGCCCTCCAATGGCGGACGTAATGAACGCTCCCGTTGACAGCCTCGACAGACGACGGGACCGTGCCAACAACAACAACAACGACAACAATAGTAATAGCAACAAAGACAACAAAGACGATGCAAACCACAGTAAATCCCCAGAAGGGTCGTCGCCACCTCCTCCTCCACTTCCGCCGCCGGCTGGAGCAGGAGGGAGAAGGGTGAGAGAAAGGGAGAGAGATTCTAGAGAAAGGCGAGATGACCGGGAGTTCGATCGTCGTGGACGCGATTACTATGATAGGAATCGTTCCCCTCCTCCTCCTCCCCTCAGAGAGCGTGACTATAAGCGTGGTAGACCTAGTCCTAGTCCTCCCCCACCGCCTTATCGTGACCGTCGTGGCGGAGGACACTCTCCGCCCCCTAGGCGCTCACCTCCCTTGCCTCCCTATAAAAGGTCCCGAAGGGACGATTATGATGGGAGACGTGTTAGTCCTAGAGGTGGCTTTGGACCAGGGGATCGGAGGTTAGTTCTCCAATTTCCTTGTTACAACATAATATCAATTATTAGGTTTTGCTTGTTTATCAACTGAAATTATTGATATTTGTATGGGTGTTTACAGTGATTTTATTATATATATTTTCTTTCAGAAAGATAGTTTAGTTTCTTGAGTGATTTTCTTAACAACAAGAATTGGTACTCGAACCGTAGGAATCATAAATTTGCTCTTCTGTCACATTTATAGGTATAGATAGGCTTAGTATCTTCTGATGCATATTCTATTGTTTACTTCCCTGATAAACAGTCAATCTTGATACAGAAATGTACAGAAAATCATTATTCGATTTAGAGCTGAAACTTATGATAAAGATATTAAATCTTTAAACATTGAAGGATGAGAAGTTTTATTCACCTATTAAGTGATGATCAGTTCCTATAAGTTGTGTAATGGTGTCAAAAATAGAAATTTGTGATTTAATGGTTTGTTCTTGCACCTGTACTTCCATTTCTTCTTTTTGAATTGCTTGCTGTCTTCAATTTATTCTAGTTTTCTTCTCTCATCTTTTTAACTTTGCAATTTATTATGATCTTTTGGATGTAGGGAGTATTTTACTTACTGGAACATAAGAGTAGTATATAGAGCTTGAAGTATTACATCTGTGTCTTTGAATGCAGGCATATACACAGTGGTTCTCATGTTTTGGGTGGGTAAATTGGCTTATGTATTTCAAAAGTATTTACAGTTTCCCTGAGGATGATATTATGTGGTATTTTGTTTGTTTCTGTGGGTGAATGTGAGCCTTTGAGCTTGTGATAAGATACTTTTGGGAGCTTAGGGAGGGAATTTTTTCTATGGGATTTCATCATTGCTAATGACGGCTTTCCGTTTCTCCTTTTCAAATAGTACATTGATTGGTTCATAGTCTTGATAAACCATTCTATCCTTCTGTTATTTTTTACATTTTGATGTTGTAGCTAGTCCACTGAAATTGAACCAACCCCCGGAAATGCTTTTAAAGATGCTATGGGAAAATTTTCTTAGTTGTGTATCTTTGTTTGTTTATTTTAATTCTTTCACATATTGTACCATTAATTTCTTAACTCTGGATTTCATAATTTTAACTTGTTTAAGAATTATTTAGAGTAATATATTCAATCAGATGTCTATTATTGATTGTTAACTAACTACAAGGTCATTGTGCCTCTTTAGTATCCTGTTAATATATGAATTTTTTTTTTTTTTTTTTAAAAATAAATATCTATGGAGTTATGTGGTCAATATTGTCTTTACCCCTTGTCTTTGTTGGTGAGGTGGTACTGCAGATCAGTGTATTCCGGTTTTGCATAGAAACTCGAGCTCTCCATAGGATTGTGATAGCCATCTTTGAATTTTAAAAATTTTAAATAAGGCCACATGCTTTTTCTCTTCTAATTTTTCTCTCAAAGATCCATGATTATGAAGTTTCAATATTGAATTTATTTATTATTTGCCTTTTTCGTCAGGTTTTATGATCATCCAAGTGGATATGACCGTGATTTGGGGAGCAGGCTTGGTTATCCTGATGAAAGGCCTCATGGTAGATACATTGGGCGCTCGGCTGGTGGATTTCAAGGTAGATCACCGAAACTGTGGATCGATTATCTGATGGGTGTCCTAATTTTACTAGGATACTTTTTACATAATTGTTGTCCCTTGAAGAAGTTTAGGCTGTTTTTGGACTGGGATTCTTTTCCAAAATTTCACTCAAAATAAAAAAAAAAGTACAAAATAGTTGTACTTGTTTGGACACCAATCTGACATGTTACTGTTCATGTCTGGTGAGTTGGCAAAAAAAAAAAATAAAAAATTCATTCACTTACTATAAATATTCAATAAATACATATAAATATATATAATTCAAATAAAAAATCATCATTATACTAATAAAATATATTATTTTTGTCTCCCACTTACTAGACAAAATCTTACATTGGCCCCACTTTACTCGTTATTCGCAATCAACTCGTTACATGAGCTTTCTCAAAAAAAAGTTCTAATCCAAAAACACTCTTAATTCCTAGAATGTTCTTCAAAACTTAAATTTTCCAATAGTCATATTAAATCTAGCTTGTTACATGTTTCTTATATTTGTTATGGCAACTGCATTATCATGATAGGAACTTGACTGGAAGCATGGACTTGAAGTATTAGAGTTGCATTATACCATACCTTTTAGAACAATGGTAATAAACTGTAAATTTCAGATGCACATGCAGAGCGCTAAAAGATCCTTTTATTGAAGATTTATGATTAAGAGGTGCTGGTGGCGAGTCATAAAAATTAGCTGTTCTTGACTTATAATTCTTAACTTTTGTTAATTTATTTTGGATCTAAGTTTTCCTTTGTATAAAGAAAGTTCTGTGGGGCCCTTGAGAATATGTTAAGGGTTAGTGCAATGGAAGGTTAGGTTAGCTGTAGATTGTAGATGGAACAAAAAATAAATTCAGGGATAAACCACTGGATAACCTGAATAATAATGATAGACCATCAAAGTTTAACCTTCAACACCTATTTTTAATGCTAAAACAATAATCCTCCTTAAAAGTCAAGGTCTAAATAAATATGGTAATTCTAAAAGACCCAACTTATAATCCAAATCCTACCAAAGTATGGAAAACTAGAAAATGAATAATAATGATAAAACTGATCTGCTGCACCAGAATTTTAAGTTCCCTGAACAAGCCTTTCCACAGTTTGATAACGTGTGATGGATTATGGTTAAGGGTCATTGGTTTAGTTATGGCCAAAGGATTATGGAGAATGTCACTTATAAAACAGTACAAACTCGAAGTACTCTTCTAAAGGAGTAAATGAAGAGAACTTGTGAATCTGAATTCTCATATATTGTATTCTGAGTCACTAATGTATACACAAAAACACAAGGTACTGAATCAAGTCTCCTAATCAAATGTAAACTCACTTATTAGTATGTTACTATATCTCTATCAAAAGGAAAAAATTGTGAGAACATGTACAAATTAGAATGAGTTAGTAGAGGTGATTTAACATCCTTTTGTCATCTGACAGTGGCACTTCATATCAAAACTAGGCTTTTGAGTAGATAACACCATTGTTTTTAATTCTAAAACAATAATCCTCCATTAAAGTCAGGGCCTAAACAAATATGGTAATCCTAAAAGACCCAACTTATAATCCAAATCCTACTGAAGTATCAAAAACTAGAAAATGAATAATAATGATAAAACTGATCTGATGCACCAGAATTTTGAGTTCCCCGGACAAACCTTCTCATAGTGTGACAATGTGTGGTGCATTATGGTTGAGGTCATTGATTTTGTTATAGCCAAAGGATACTGCTTATTGAGAATTTTGCTGATAAACAGTCTAAACTCTTGATACTCTATTAAAGGGAATGATTGTGAGAGCATGTATACATTAGAATGAGTTAGTACAGGTTACTTAACGTTGTTTTGTCATCTGACAGTGACACTTCATATCATAGCTACTTCTTTCAGTAGATAACACTGTAGAAAAGAAGACAAATCTTGATACTCTGCTTTCAATTTGGTATTGGAGACAAGTTCTTGTCTTGGTCAATGTGTATGCAAGAGGAGATTGAGATTGTAAAGGGATGTGCACCTAAGCAGAAGTCTTGTCCTGTTTACTGCTCACGACATAAGCAGATATTTTATGAACAAGAGAGTTTGTGCCCTTAAATATTAGGAAACTAATCAAATCATACTATAGAAACCAATGTAGAAGATTGTTAATTCAGTGCCATTCACCAATATATTTTTTAAAAATTACAAGGGCTTTTATTAGCCTATGAAGCTGTATACCTATTCCTTGCGACTAAAACAATGAGTAGTTTATAATTTTTCCATGACACCTGTGGCGAAAATGGCAAAATCTTTTAGATCATTTTCTGTTTGTCTAGAATAATGTTTACTTGCACGAGGTTTATTTTGTACAATGTTCATTTGGTTTACTGAAAAATTGAACACTTCAAAATAAAATTCTACTGGACTTTCCAAATCTCATCTTGATCCTAGTTGTGGTTGATTAAACTATCATGAAAGTGCACACACACTCAGCCACTCTCACACACTTGTCACAACCTTAGCCATCCTTAATCTGCTTTATTTTTTAAAGCTAACCTTGGGTTTTGTGGTAAATGCTAGTTTTGATGCCAAATTCCTTGTATTCCAAAAATGCCATCATGGTCCCACCTTTACACTTTCTTTTCCAACCCACCTCTTGCTATACATTCTCATTCTCAACCTTATTCTTCTTTTGTTGTGCAAATTTCAGCATACAGAAGAGTGCCTTTCTATTTAAGTTAATAATGTCATTTGAGAAGTTCGTTGTACATATTTGAGAAGTATTTTTCTTTGTTACGAAGATTATGTTCCTTTGTTGATTGTTTGTAGTTGTCTTTGTGTTGAGTGTTCCATATATAATCACCAATTGACTTATCAATGATGGTTTCATGTCACCAGATTTATTGTATGGTTATGCACTGTTGGTGCTGCTGGTTAATAGCTTCTATTGTTCCTTGACTTATTTATCTTATTACAGATTGGGATTCAGGCCGTGGTAGTTTAACTGATGGCTTTGGTGCTGGGAGCACTCAGCAGAGGTACACTTATTGCCGTCTGGTTGAGGGATTTGGATTGTTAGTAATGTTCTTACCAGACAATGGGAAAAATTCTCCTCTTCTATCTGAGAATGCTAGAAAAAATGAACATTGAGTTGAACAGTAAATGAGCGTCTTTTTGTGGAAACATTTTTTTACAAAAAATTCTATTTAAGTTTTGGTGGGAAACTGAAATATATATATATATATTTTAAATTTGAACATTTGAATTTGATTTCTATAGCGTAATATTAAAATTCTAATTGAAAAACTTTGAAAATTTATTTTTTAGTAAGTAAAAAGTTGGTCGAAGTTTAAAAGAATATATATATATATATATACATATTTAAAAAAAAAACGATTGTTTTCCAAATGGACCCTTATTCTTCTGATTCTTACAGAAGGGGAGGATTCCTCCTAAACAGCTTCGAAAATTAGTGCTCATGAGGGCAGGAGCTATAGTAAATAGCTTTAAATAGTGTTACATATCTATTGGTCTATTAATTTGATTAGATGGGAATGACATAAGAAATTTATTTTGCAGGGAAGGATTGATGTCTTATAAGCAGTTCATTCAGGAGCTTGAAGACGATATCTTACCTGCTGAAGCTGAGCGTAGGTCAGAATATGAATGTTTGGATCTTTTATGAAGCTGTTCTTCTTTATACATTAATTAGTACCTTGCTGTTTCTGTTGTGTTCTAGTGCATACCCCTTAACCCATACCCCTTAACCCTTTTCCCTTTTCGTTGATCTTTCACTTTCTTTATTCACTGTATTGCTGCTGTTTTCATGAATTAGGTATCAAGAATACAGGTCAGAGTACATAGCCACTCAAAAGAGAACTTATTTTGAAGCACACAAAAATGAAGAATGGTATGCTTTTCCTTCCCATATTTGTACTCAACTTCTACTTATTTGTTTCTACTAATCAAGATCAATTTTGTAGGTTAAAAGACAAATACCATCCAACAAATTTGGTTTCTGTTATAGAAAGGTAATCCCTATTCTATGTTGTTGGGGCTTTGTCATAAGACTTTACCTGGTCATACGTACCCTGTTTATTGCATTCTTGGCTAGATCTTTATTCTCTTCTTTGTTATCTCTGTAGGAGAAATGAGGCAGCACGTAAATTGGCAAAAGACTTTCTTGTTGATTTGCAGAGTGGAACATTGGATATGTGAGAAACTTTACTTATCTGAGTTTTGTATAATGCTTCCTCTGCTAATTTTTTATTATTAACTAAACGTTTCATGTGCATGAAACAGTGGTCCTGGGGTCAATGCTTCATCCTCAAACAAGCCAGGGCAGTCTAGTGATCCTAATTCTGATGATGAAGTAGATGCTGGTGGAAAACGAAGACGACATGGAAGGGGGGCAGCTAAAGAGACTGATCTTCTTTCAGCTGCTCCAAAGGCTCATCAAGTCAGTTCCGAGTCCAGGAGAATACAGATTGATATTGAGCAATCTCAGGCACTTGTAAGAAAGCTTGACACAGAAAAAGGAATTGAGGACAATTTGTTATGTCGTGCTGACAATGACAGAATGAACAGAGACAAGTCTCATAGTAGTTCCAGTGGACCAGTCATCATCATACGGGGTTTAACTTCTGTCAAGGGATTGGAGGGAACTGAACTACTCGATACACTTCTTACGTATCTCTGGCGCATCCATGGGGTGGACTATTATGGAATGACTGAAACCAGTGAAGCTAAGGGTCTTCGACACATTAGAGTGGATGGCAAGAACTCTGATGTAGCTAGTAATGGGGCAGAATGGGAAAAGAAGCTAGATTTGCAGTGGCAGGAGAGGCTAAAGGGCCAGGACCCTCTTGAAATAATGACCGGAAAGGAGAAGATAGATGCAGCTGCTGTTGAAGCTCTAGATCCTTATGTCCGAAAAATTAGAGATGAGAAGTATGGGTGGAAGTATGGTTGTGGGGCAAAGGGTTGTACAAAACTTTTTCATGCTGCAGAATTTGTACACAAACATTTGAAGTTGAAACACCCTGAACTTGTAATGGAGCTGACTGCTAAAGTGCGTGAAGATTTGTACTTCCAGAACTATATGAGGTAAGGGAAACCCTTTGACAGAACCCGATGGTTATTTCATATATTAGTATGTAAAAAAGTTCGCTGATTTTTCACATTACAGTGATGAGAATGCTCCAGGGGGGACGCCCATCATGCAGCCATCTATACCGGTATGATATTTAAGATTGCTAAAATACGTTTTCTTTTTACTTTGATACATTCTGTCATTTTACTCCTTGTTTTGCATTAGCACTTCGAGTGGTTGAACATTTAATATTCCTTCAATGTTGAATGCTAAAACACCGTGGAGGGTGTCATGTTATAAAGTTGATTAATATGCATTTGCTTCCAGATTTGAATAATAGTTTTACTAACTCAAGGATTTCCTAATATTAAAAGGATCTTGGCTAGTATAGAAGGCATGTGCTGCATTTTTGCAGTTCGATCAGAAATTTAAGGATGTATGTGATCTTGAAACTTGTAACCCAATACCCTATAATTCCCAAAGCACTCATGATTACTATCGATATTCTGTAGTTATCTTCATCATCTCTTATGTCCTCGTTTTTAGTTTCTGATGAATGTCTTTCCAAATGACCTAAGCTTCCTTTTAGGCTGAATGCTTAGAGTAGTATTATTCTCTTTACCATTGAAAAGAAGGCAGTTGTCAATCTTTTTACAAAGCAGCATACATCCTAGCCCCTCCTGTCAGTGGTCTTTGTATAAGTGAAGAATTAGAGTTTGTTAAACTAAAAGTTTTCCAGAAAAGCAATTAAAATGTTGCAAAGTTTATTATACTTGTGCAAAATCTGGTGTTTTTTCCCACTATTATTCATGAGATCTAGCGTTGTTAAAAGGATTTTTCTGCAACCCTTTCCTCATTCATACAAATCTGAGAAATACTCAGAAAATTTGTTAAAACCGCGAACTGTGTCTTTGTATGCTTTTTCTGTATCTAAAATACATTCCAAGGCTCAAGAGGTCTTCCTTTGCAGAAGGAGAAGCCTATGCGGCGTCGGCCTGGTTTAGATGGTCGACTAAAAGATGAAAGAGGTGGTCGTCGAGACCGTGACAATCGGGCCAATGCTGATAGATTTGACCGATCTGAAAACCCTCAGCCAGGTGATTTCCAGGCCAATGATGGTACAGCTGGTGGCAATCCTGATGAAACAATGTTTGATAGTTTTGCTGGACACGGAATACCTGTCGCACCTTTCCCATCTGATATACCACCTCCCCCTGTACTAATGCCTGTACCTGGTGCTGGGTCAGTAATTTTCTCCGATTTTTAGTCTTACTTGAGGCTATTTTGTTGTCACAGTGAATAATCTAAAATACAATTTCTCGTTTTCTCTTTTTGTTCCAGTCCTTTGGGACCTTTTGTCCCTGCACCTCCTGAAGTTGCTATGCAGATGTTGAGGGAGCAGGGCGGACCTCCTCCTTTTGAAGGTGGCAGAAACGGGCGGTCAGGGCCCCAACTAACTCCTCCAGCCCCGATAATTGCTTTGCCTCCCACATTTAGACAGGATCCTCGACGTTTACGGAGGCGAGTTTTTTACTATTATCTTTGTTTCTTTTATGCAATTCTAACTATTATAATTTCATTAGTATCAGATGTCTTCTTTAATATTTTGTATTAATCTTGTGTTAAAGCCATGCAAATATACATCCAATGCTATTTGAAGGGTACGTTTTTCAGTTCTTTCGAATCATCATCTAATTTAAATTGTACAAATTTGCAGCTACCAAGACCTTGATGCACCTGAAGATGAAGTTACTGTCATAGATTACAGGAGTTTATAGGTCTACAGTGGACTAGAATATTTCAATTTATAAGTATTACTCTCAATCCAATCTGCAATTGTTGCAATTAAAAGGATAAATCTATTGGCTCCATTTGGACATGTTTGCTTGACTTTTGGTCAGATTTCCTTTAATATGATGGTAATAAGGCCTCCTTTTTCATTTCCAGGCTCCGTTAAGTTGTTGAAATGATAAGTACCTCCAATGTTTGTATGAAAAATTTAGGAAAATACACTATTGTATAATTTTATTTTTGAATCTTTCATCAATGTATGTATTTTTCTTTTTTCCTAATAGATTGTCTTCAGAGAAGTTTTATTTTGGTCAGTGTCAATGCAAATAAATTGTTCCTCGTTTGAAAAAAGGAAAAAAAAAAAAAATCATTTTAAATTTGAAAGAATTGACTGTGGTAATATAATCAGTCTTTTTGTTTCTATATTAGTTCCATGTGACTTTTTTTTGTTTCCTAAATGTTATGGTCTTGGCCTTTCTTACTAACGATCTGTAATTTATTACTCTTACTTGTAACTAAGTCAATTTAACCTTCTAGTTAGTTATAAATACTAAAAATTAGTTAGAACAAGAGAATTTGGAAGAATGTTAAAGATTTTGAAGAACTTCGTTTTCATTCTTCATTTGTATTGATCTCTTACATTAGTCTTGGTTTTACAAATGAGGATCATTTTCTATGTAAAACTTTTTACCTCCTTAATGGTTATGATCATCTTGATTTATTTACTTGTGGTTAATTTTTTTCTAAAATAGCTTATATTATTTTAAGTACATAGAGTAAATACTACAACATTTACTAAGTATAAGAGTTGTCTAAACATGTTTTTATAACTTTAGAAAGTTCCATTGTCTTCTAGGTTTGTTCGTGAGTCTTTTAGGTTTTTCAGTTGTCTTTCAACACGTTTTACACTGTTCAGGTTGTTCAAATGTCTTCTAGAATGTTCTAGCTCTTTCTCCTCATAGTAGAGTTGATGTCTTTACCAATGTTTTGGGGACCGAATTGGTCGGACCGTGAACTGGCTCTAAAATCAGTTCGATTCATGCCCCAAAATTGTTTTTCCTAAAAATCATGCTAAAAATGGTGAATCGTGTTGGATTGGCCGGTTGGATTGGTTGAACTGGGAATCGGCTAGCTGGATGTTGAATCGGCATCGGCCAAGTTATTATTATCTTAAATATTTGGGGTTAATTTATAAAATTTAAAAAATGTAACTCCTAATTTAAAAAAAAAAATGAAAAAAAAGACTCAAAATTCAAAAAGAAAAAACCCTAAACAGCCTCACTCTCCACTCGGCAGAGCAACGGCAACCACGCAGAAGGTAAGTTAAAAATTAAAACTTCATCTCTTATTTCATGATTAGTTGTGTTGAGAGTCTTTGATTATGGAAGAATTATTATTTTAAATTTTTTTTGCTAAACTGTATCTAAAATTTAAACCCAATATTGGATTATGGTTATGATATTATATACGTATGGTCTTGTAGTACTTGGTTTAAGGATTAAGGGGTTTTGCACTTTCCCATCTTCCCCATCAGCGCACTTAATTAATTAGAAGCTATAGTTATGAATTCCTGAGACTTCAACTCTGCTAGTAATACAATATATATATATATATAGAATAACTGCATGCAAATTAAGCATCCAAAGAACGTAATGTTTCTTGGTATTGGACAAAACATGAAAGAAAGTGTGCACTTCTCTTTTTTTTTCTTTCTTTTTTTTGATAATTGTGCACTTCTCGATAATTCTTAAAGCTGCGAAAAGGAACATATATATATATATGTATAATGCCGTATATATATATATATATGTATAATGCCGTATTGAAGGAAAATTCCCTGGATTGATCCTAAAACTATTTAGGTTTTACATACTTGGTCTTAAATCTTTAAAAATTCATAGTTAGATCCTCTAACAATTTACGTAATCAGAACTTGGTCATTCTGGCCATTTTTCACCCTTTTTCCGGCCAAACCAGTCACGTGCAGGGCACATGCCCTCTTTTTTGAGGGCATTTTCAGTATTCCATATTCTTAAAAAAAAAAAAAAAAAAAAAACCACCCACTCAACGGCCATTCCTCCCATCTATCCAACGAAATCAGCAGTACAGGGAGCCTTGTTGTTGACCAATCGTTGAGCTCTTTTGTATGGCTGGAGACTGCCTTTCTCGTTTTCCTCCTTGTCCGGCAGGATTTGCACTGAGCTTTGCAACGAGAACTGCCCATTTCCATGTTACATCAGTAGTATCGTTACCCGCTCAGGGCTGTTTCTCTGTGTTGCAATTCGCTGTTGCTTATTCACCAAGATCATCCACTCTTACAAAATTACGCTTCTACTGCTGCAGAAACATTGGCGATGAACACATGGCTTTCGCTACTGCTGCCAACTCTACTACGGATTCTGGTGAGTTTCCTCCAACATTATTTGAGGCATAACTACAAATACATGGCGTCTATGAGTAAAACCCCCTGGTGTAGTAACTCCCCTTGAATGCTCAATATTTTTTTTCAGAATCAAGGCTCTTCTTGCTCTTCCGTCAATTTGGATTTAACGAAAAGGATACCGAAGACCTGTTACCCCAATTTGTTTAGTGCTAGCAGGAGAAGGAAATTGCATCCTAGGATTGACTTTCTCAAAAAATGTGGGCTGAATTCCCATGACATATTTAAGTTTTTGACAAAAGCTCCTTTGTTTTTTAGTCTATCTTTTGAGGAGAATCTTGCACACAAACTGGCTTTCTTATTGAAGATTGGTTACAAGGATAGAACAAAGGAATTGGCCATGGCAATGGGAGCTGTAACTAGGACCAGCTGCAGAAATATGGTCAACAGAGATTTTAGGCGAAGGACTGTCCTTAAACAAGCTCTTGACTGTGTCAACAGAGATATTCTCAAAGAAAAGGAATAAGCAAACAGCCAAGATGGTTGACACTATCAATGTAGGCTATGACTGACTGAAAGAAACAAAGAGTGCTGATTTTCATTCCTCCTGGTCCTGAATTGTTTGAATCATTGTGCATTGCTGAATGGTCGTCAATTTGCAAGATTCTAGGAGCATTATATGTTTCACCTTTCTTTCTTGATTCCTTGATATAATGTGTAAAGCTATGTGATTAGAGTAAACTTTTACCCCCTTTCTGCTGAACACCTTTTCTTTTCTTAGCTAAGTGAAGAAAAGAACTGGACACTCATTGTTCATTTTTTTATCTGAGATGTTTTGACCTAGACGTTGTTAATTTTTGGGGAGGATGTTTCGCCTTGCTTTGTAGAACAACAGAGATTTGAATACCATGCATCTCAATATATTCAGACATCAAAGAGGTTCCAGATGTAAGACAAGCAAGAATCTTGAATCAATTGAACAATCAGA
>JAXGGT010000169.1:979727-995545 GCA_035583425.1 Marsdenia floribunda | reverse complement strand
TTACTATCTACATGCGATAGGTACTCTGCCTTAGTTGTGTTTGATTATGTGACAATCCTATGTGATTTATTTTACTTGATTTTATGCCGTTTTAATCACAACACAAGCACACACCAATTCTTGACTCAAAACTTGGTCACGGCTTGCTTAGTGCTGCTATCACTGGCAATATCTCTTGGTGGATTATGGTGTTGCTAATGTGTGAGGACGGTTCCTTCGTCCTCAGGAGGCCCCTTTGTTTTCTTTCTTTTTTTTTTTCAATTTTCGATGTGAAAATGCCAAAATGCCCTTGGGGATTTTTTTTTAACTGGTGAACAGTGATTTCACAGACAATTCAAACGGAAGGATCTTAATCACACTATTTGTATAGTTTGGGGACCTATTTGACTAAAAAAATAATTTAGGGACCTTAACCACCAAATCATGATAGTTTGGAGACTAAACTTGCCAATTTGCCATATATATAATCCACAATTTGTAAAATATCTTTTGAAAATTTTCAAATGCGTCACATTTATGTTCGAGTCGAATTCAAATTTCAAATTTGACTCAAACTTGATTCGTAATATATATATAATCAACGGGTCGTATTTACCTTCGAATTAATTAATATATAATTTAATTCAAAATCAATTCATATCTGTATATATCTTTGTCTCGTATTTTATATATGAGTCAAATTTAATTAAATAATTTAATTAAAATAAATCGAGTGAAGGACCAAAAAGACATTAAAAGTAATAATGCAATGAAAAAAATTCAGTTTTTACGTGCCACATCTAGAAGAAAGTACTTACTTTTTTTGTCGGTTGCGGATTAACCAACAAATGAACGGGTTGTATTGGAACTTCTGCTTGAATTTTCGATGGAAGGGATGAAGATGGTGTTGGCTCTTCCACAGGGATTCCAACCAATCTTTTACTCCTTCGCATGAAACATCTTCAAACTTCTTAAATAGAATTTTAGAAAAAAGAACTTGTATTGTGGAACCAATATCTTTGAATTCCACCGTTGAAAATAGATCTCCACTGTTGAAATCGAAGGAAAAAGTCTCTTCTATCTTCTATCCAAATTTTAGCTTGATCGGAGTTGAATTGGCTCTCCAATCATCTAAAGGATTCTGATTGCCGAACTGAAGATGCGATTTCTGTTGCGGAATTAATATTCCAAATTCTAACCGTTTAAAATTGATCTCCGTTCAGATTGAAGAAAAATGTCTCCTCTACCTACTATAAAATTTTCAGCTTGATAGGAGAAGAAGTGATTGTTCGATTGTCTAAAAAAGTATTACTACCAAATTAGGAATAAAGCTTCAAGCATCTTCCTTTTAGCCTTCTGAAGTATGACTCTTCCTTTTTCTAAGCCTTAACTTGGTGAGAGCATTTAGTGGATTAAAAATCTCTAGAGAGGAAGAGAGAGAGGACCAAAAAAGAGGAGGAGAGGCGACACAATTAATTGGAGTTTTTCTAAGGTTCAATTTCTTTTAAGATAATTGCTTTTAGGTATAGTCTTCCATTAGGAATAGAAAACAAAAAAATCAGCTATCTTATCTAAAAGGAAAACCGAAACCTAATTGGATACTACCTCAACAATTTCGACCAACCAAGGACTTGACAAAGTCCTAACGACCGAAATTTCCTAATCCTAAAAGGGCTAGGTTTTGTGCTCAAAAAATTTGTCCGAGACTGGACCAAACCTCTTAATTAATTAATTGTCTTTTCTGGGTCATATAAAATACTCAAGACTAATTAATTAATTCCAATTGGACTCTTAATATATATCAATATATATCAGACCTATTAACTAATTTATTCCAACCCAAATAATTAATTAAATGATCTCTTAGAATAAATTTAATTTCTCTTCCAATCAATTATCCAATAAGCCCAGATTGTGTTTAAACAACACCAAGGTAACTTGAGCTACTCTAGACCAAAAGATATATTATTCATGGTTATTAAAATGACCAAAATACTCTTGCTATCAAATAGCTATATTTTATCATTTAAAATATTCTCATTCATCACCATATAGAAATATTGACCCCAAGAATAATACTGCTAAAGTATAGTCTCCAACCTATAGGTGAAAGGACAAAAATACCCCTCTATGTAACACACATCAATGAGACAGGATAAATGTACTAACGCACATCTCAAAGGCATCGACCATCCTTAGATTTCTAGTCTGATAATCCATGACTCACTCGATGTACTTTCTTAACATTGGGAGCTATCCAAAAGCACACATTCTAAAGTCACGTTCCCAGGGTCCTGGATTATTTAGATTATTCTGGACAATCACAATGGGGTGATTAGTCCTCACTAAGTGAGGCATAGAAACTATTCTGTATGAATTTGTCTTAACTAACTAAAGCAGTACACCCAACAAACAAGGATATTGATCTCACAAAAGAAATTTCACCCAACATATATCAAAGTGTAAAACTTTAACTTTGCTAGACCACCAGCTCATATTCAAGTATGAGAATATACGTACACGCTGTAGCAGTAATAGTTCGGTCTCTATAATTATAGTACTTTGAGAGAGACCACTACTACAGGTCTAGTTCTACATATTCGAAATATTATGCCTATTACGTGAGTGAACTACTCACTAATTTAAGCTAAACCATTCCTCATTGGATATTATGACATAATAGTCTTACCTTGATAAAACACCCAATTCCATCAAATGACTAAGAACATAATTTTACATGTACAATAAGTACCCATGGTCTATATTTTACTGTGAAGAACGACTCAACACATAGATCATTATTTGTCATACTTGGACTGCAATAATATAAGAAGCAAACTAAATTGAATAAATAACTATTTTGCTGCAATATAATCAAAGTCTTTGAGGGCGTACATTCCAACATCGAGGTATATGAAAAATGGAAATTGGTACTTGTCCATGTAACAATTTTCAACAGCCCGTGCACAAGTTTCAAAGGGGCAATTTGTAGATAGTAAAATTTTGTACTATAAAAATAATATATTTTTTTTAATTAAGTGGTAAATAAAATTCCACCTAATTAACTTTTACATTTTTTTACTAATTACCCTTTTACTTTAGTCTAATTACTTATTACTAATTACTTTTTTTAATTACCGTGACAAATCATAGGCTGACACATGGCAAGACGATGTAGACACCTTGATAAATAGAAGACCAAGAAAGCTTCAAACAACAAGATTCTTGGAGGTAGCGAAGCTCTGTCATATCATATCACTTTCAATTCCATCTTTGAGATTAAGCCTCAAAGGCCCTCGGAGTCAGATCCATATCAAGATTAAGTCTAAAGACCCTTAAAACGAATCATATCCAAATTGATATCATCTAACGGATCAAGATTAAGCCTAAAAGGGCTCTCAAATCCATTAACAGAAAGAACCAGCGAAGGAGATAGGAGATATGTAATTCACATATATTAAATAAATGAAATACATATATTACAATTAATTTAATATTTACATTATTTCAATTATATTTTGCAAACACAAAATCATTGTCCACAACACTAGGTAGAAATACAGTCTCAAGTGTGGAATATTTTTTTTTTTTTTGCACTATTTTTTTTACTTATCAAAAATAAAAAATCACCCTATTTTAAAAAATACAAAAAAAAAAATTTATTTTATTATTAAAAGGCCAAAAATATCTTGTCTGTTACTTTCTTTAATCAAAATAATTAATAAGTAGTAGTTATAAAATATAAATAATATGGGAATTGAAAGAAAAACATTAAAAAAAAAAAAATGGACTTTAATTTTTTAAATTGACAACCCACAAATAAAAAATATTTGATTTCTCTTTTAATGTGACAAGTAAACAAAATGGAAGAAGTACTTAATACAATTGTGAATAAAAATAATGCTTATATGAAGATAATGTTTGAACTAACACACAAGGATTAAATATGATATAATATTATATGTATAATAAATATATAATTTAATAAATTATAAGATATATATAAATAAATATAATATATAATGAACATATATCAATGACAATGGATATGAGAAAGAGAGATTAAAAGAAAAAAGCTCATCGAAAAATTATTACAGTGTAAATTATTTTTTTTAATAATGCAAATAATCTTATCTTATTTTGTTTGGTAGTTATAATCTTAAATGTTTAATTTATTTGTTAATAACTTTTTTATATTTTTTTTATTGGTGTATATGGTCTTTCTATTAAATTTTTTATGATTAACCATCAATCAACTTTTTGTTTTTTCCTTTTTTTTTTACATTCCAAGGAAAAAAAAAAATAGTCTTTTCACCCTTTATTCCCAAAGAGAAAAAATTAAAAAAAGAAACTAAAAGGGTGAGAGGATTAGCTCAAGCTCAAGAATTCATATTGCTTGAGTATTTGGATCAAAAGGAGTAAGCCCTTCTCGCTAATATATAAATGTATTAATAATTTTTATTGTACTTCTTGATGTATTGTCACTACATTAATTCTCGTTTACAAAATCAAAAGTTCGAGTTTGCAATTTTTGATTTATTAAAGGAGAAATTCTAACTTCTAAGAAACTGATTTTTCGTTGTTCTGAAAAATACATTTTGCAAGTGCCTTACCTTCTTGATCCTAACATGAGACTACAAATTGGTGATTACAAGACGATAATATCATACCGGTTTTAGATATACTCCATTCCTTGATTATGATGAGTTCAAGACCTCACTAATTGACTTTCATCCACTTCCCCTATTTACTGCTATAGTTCTTCAAAGTAGGAAACAGACAGAAACAGAGAGTACTGCAATTTAGTGGAAATATTATTTTTTTGCTTGTTTGTCTACTCAGTTGTTGCTTATATATATATATATAACAATCTATTGACCATATAAGTTTAATTATATTCAAATTTATTAAACTTATATTCAAATTTCTTGTTTAAAGAAACATTCAAATTTAGATCAATCTATCAATTTAGCTAAGAAGAAAAGACTTCATCAACACAACATTGTGTAATATTTGACACCGATCATGTATATTCTTATTTACTTTTATAAGATATATTTTAAAAAGAAAATGTTACATGAAAATTTAAATAACTTTTTAAATTTTTAAAAATTAATTTATTTTATTAATTTTTCATATCCATTATATTTGTCAATATTAATACAAGGAAAATATAAAATTACAAATCCCTAAATGAAAAATGATTTTTTTTTTTTTTTTTTCTAAAAACCCTTAACATGCAATAAAAGATACAAAAAATTAATTTTTTTTTACATTAAACAAGAACAAAACTCACTTTTGGGAACTTCTATTTCTCCTCTACTCTGATGTCTATGTAAATGGTCTCGAATAGTGTAGATTCAATTTGAAAATTAAATATGTTTTTCTTTCCCGAAATAAATTCTGCCCTTGTAAATGGTCTCGAATAGCGTAGATTCAATTTGAAAATTAAAGATGTTTTTCTTTCCCGAAATAAATTCTGCCCTTTTTAATTTTTTTTTTTTTAAATAAAAGGTGAAAAGACTATTTTATTATTGATTTTCTTAAAAGCAAAAATTTATTAAAAAAGACTATTTTACCTTTAAAATTAAAAATAAAAAAATAAAAAATAATTAACATTGACCATAAAAAATTAAACAAAAAATTCATATACACCAATTAAATAAATATAAAAAGCATTACAATATAAAATTAAACATTTAAGATTATAAGCACCAAATAAAAAAAGATAAAAGATAAAAGATATAAGCACCAATTTGCCAAAAAAGAAAAAAAAAAAAAGAATCCTGGAAAGTTCGCTTAATGCACATCCAACCAGACCATTATTAACATGATGCCACATCTGTACTCTTTTTTTTGTTTGAAAATTCCATTAATGGAGAAGAATATACCACTGTGTACCCAGAAAAGGTCAAAAACCAGTTATAGACTTTACCATCAAGCCAAAGACAAACAATCACTAATGTACTTTTCACCATATAGACTGGTCTCTGACTCTCATTCCAGGTTGGCTCTCAATTGTATATCACAGAAAACATAAAAGTTCTACTGAATTTATTACACTTCAACTAAAATATAGCGAAGGATAGTATTTCAAGGGCCAATTACTAAAGAAATTAAACATCTGAAGTGTGAGATTATATAATAAGAAAGAATCAGTCTTCCTAAGAGAAGAGTCCACATTTTAATTGTTAACAAACAAACAAAAGAATGAAGAACATAAGAATGTTTACCATTTAAAGAATATCAAAGTCTACTCCAACAGAAACTTGAAATAAATATTCAGCTCTAATTTATCAATTTTTTTTTTTTTTAAAATGAGTTGCATGTACAACTGTGCAAGAAGATGATCTTATGTCAAGGTATTCAAACTACCCTAAACATAGAAGACAAACTACAAGCATCCCTAGTCACCAAACATTTACACACTGTCACCTTTCCTAATCTACAGAGTTGATACAGTCCACTGGATATGAAACAGGAAGAGGAACCTACAGTACCTTTATTTCCGTTGCTTCTTTGACGGAACTTGCTGTTGTGGATCAAGCTGTTACAAACAAATCACAAATTACCAACTCTGAGGCAAAGTTCTGAAACCCGTATGATTGTGAAAGGAAAAACATTTCTGGTATAGAATGAAATTCAGATAGCTACAGCTTTCTGAGCAATGTAAAAGTACTATTGTTTTGCTCTAGTATTTTGAGCATTTGTTCACAAAGTTTATCCATAAGTCAGTAATATACCTTAATTACACCTAAATAAAAATAATAGATAACAATAAGAGCATATCATGTGATGAAAAGAACAATATATGAACTTCCTCAAGAAGGATAACAAAACTGAGTGGCAAGACCTGGTGAGAGAAAGATACATTCAAGACAAGAAGCCCCAAACTGCCCATTCGAAAAACAGGGGAAAAAGGAAAAAATGCCATATAAAAAACAATAATTGGAGTCTTTTGAAGGAACATGAAGCTCCATAGTCTTTTGGAGCGTATCACATCTCCTTGTTAGATGATTGGGCTCAAGAACTGACAGCATCTATGTATTCAATGTCCTTGGTCAGAAACCAGAGTGTTCTCGCCGGTGGTCCAAGAAAGAGGCGAAGTAGTGGTAAAACTACATATCTATGTACTCATTTTCCTGTTTCTATATGTTGTTAATTATGATTGATGGAACATCTAAGTCACTAACTTATTATAGTTTCCAGGTACTCCTGTGCTCAGACAGAAAAGATACACCTCATACACAAACTATTGAGATACAAAAATTCAGATTGATACCTCAGTCCAATAACACAAACTGAAGAACCAAAAATTTTCACAAAGACTACTTGGCATTCAATCCCTAAATTCCCCTCCACCCCCACCCCCCAATTGTTTATTTCTTTTGTTAGTGATTTTGGTAACTTCACAGTGCCAACAAAGAAGTCCTCTCTTTCTTCAGGTTCTGTAATTTTAAATGCTCTTCTTGCCCAAACATAGATAGAAACTCAAAAGAACTGAGGCTGAAATCACTACTCATTTCACTATGTTGGTCAGCCTTCTATGTTTGCTGCTTCTTTTAAACATCTGCAAGTGTTCCATGTAAAAAAGTTCATGCTTCTTCTCTTGTTACTGTCATCATAGCAGGTTTGGTTTCACTTAAGCCCTAAAGAAGGTATAATGAGTGTATGATCATATGCACAGACACTTTCAACTTCATTTGAATACCAAATGCTCAGTTATAACTAGCAATCTTCTTTATATTCCAGACAAATCTCCACAATTCAAAGACCAAAAGAATGTTTATTACTGGGTTGTCCTCAAGTGACGGAAGTTTATTCAGGTTATCTAATCTTCATGATCCATACCAGTGGAACATTGCAAGATAAGGCCTATTACATTCCCAAATATAAGAAAGGAATACTCTTGCCATCTAATAATGAATGTGCATTTTTCTCTTAGCATAAAGATAAAGGAGAGTCTTTGAACATAAGTACCCATATATGTTAAGTTGGATATGAATCCATCATATTAAGGAGACTAATTATGGAATTTTAGATAATAAATATTCATTTTAAGAAAGTGCACATTCATTCTTGGACATCCCACCATTAAAATGTGGACACTTAATAGTGCATAGAGGGAGTATTACTTTGTGTGACCTCATTATCAAGGTATTCTCCTATTTAATATAGACACCTTTAGCACAAACTAATGTATATATATTCACAAAGCATCATATATGCTGCATGTAATTCTTCATATATTTTCCTACATTGTTCTGGCAAATTAATTCCATAATATACACCAAGAATAGGATATAGAAAGACTTCATTTGACTGCAAGGAAGGGATTCTCTAGAGAAACTACTGACTAAAAATGCTGCGAGAAATAGAATTACAAAAATTCAATTGAAGAAAATATATACATGATCTTTCACTGCACAAAATTCTGTATAACTACATATATTCTTTTTGGAGTCTTCAAAGTTTCAAAATTGATTATAACACATGAAAGAGAGTGATTTCTTCAATGAATATGTTCTGTCATTCAAATTTCAAATTAATTTCAACTGTCATTGAAGTTAAAAGGCCAGAACAAAACTTAGTGATCAGTCTGGAAAAACACCACACCACTGGAAGGGCTCCTATGAATGCTAGGTGGGAGTAGAAACCTAGAAAAGACAAGAAGTTACAGAAGTCCTTTTGTCTGTGGCAGTTCTGGAATTTCTTGATTGGTTGAAACTTATAAATTTCATTGAAACAGGAATAGAGTGCTTACAGGAATTGAGAGCTGCTCGCGAATATATGCCATGGACCTCAACATAGCACCTAAAGTATCCCTAGACACTTGAAATTTCACCTCAGATTCTCCAGAAATTGCTTCGGTATCTTGAAGCTGAGGGAAAATATCCACAGGCCCAGATCAATAGAATGATAAGAGAAGCAATTTCCATCACAGGAAACCAGAGACAAAAAGCAATTCCTTTAAAGGTTTTCTAGTCCTAGGACAAATTCCATGATGATTGATTTTGTTGCAGAAAACTTTAAGTTGTATGATAATAGAGACTATCATTTGATCATCTTCAGCTTCTATGGGTTAATTTACATTTTAGCTATTTGTAATGAATCGCTGCACAATAAGTAGATGATCTGTACCCCTAAACCAAATTGAATGCAACTTCTGTATAATTTATATAGCAACTATGACATTAAATGCAGAACAAATAATATACATATATACTAGAAAAGATATTCTTCGATCCAACTACTAATGACCAGGCTTTAAACTATCTCCTCAGGCATTAACCCATGAGAAACCTATTTACCAAGAAAATTAATCTTACAGAATACCTGAAACAAGTTCTGTCTCTCATCCTCCCCCTCCTCTCAAGGAAAAAAATAAAAAATTCTAATAATTTTAATGGTACTCAGGAAAGAAAATTGAGGAAAGGAAGGGCACAGACACAAGTCTTGCAGGAAACTGAAGGGTGTATAAACTGTTAATTTTGAACAGTTGAAAATACTAGATAGTACCATGATCCAAGACAAATAACAGAAATAAGAGAATGGACAGACATATTCAGGTTGCCAGAAGTTACTGATAACCTGCTATAACTGGCCCTTGAGATCATTATACCACGTGTCTCCAAATTTAGCCAAATCCATTTCCCACCTCAATCAGCCTGACAGTTGTTTCACTCTTTCAGATTCATGAGGGAGTTTCACTATGCTGTAAAAGCATTTTAATAATACATATTCATGAATGGAAAAGGAAAAGACAAACAATGTCACTTTTTGCATGTTGTATTAACATACTTTCTTCATCTACATTTTCTCTGAACACTTCAACAGAGGTGAAATCTGAGTTCTATAAGAAAGGAAAGAAACATAAAAGGAGATGGTGCTGAAGGAGACATAAATAAGAATTTAGTGCATTGTAAGACAAAAAAATGATACCACATGGATTCAAGCATAAATGGTAAATAATCATAAGTATTTACACACCTTTAGATTGATAACAGCAACCTTATTAGCTGGAGTAGAAAGCTGCTCACTGATGTATGCCATAGACTTCAACATGGGTTCTAGTGTCACCTTTGAAAGATGAAACTTTACCTCAGATTCTCCTGATGGCACCCTGCTATAGTCTTGCAACTGTGGACAGCAAAATTCAGTCATAAAAGTAAGGCTTAGGTCCTTTGATTTAGTACAGAACATCAAAACCAATGATTTGTTATTTCAAAAGAAGCATCAAATTCAAGTCACAGAAGTACGCAAAAGATCCAGGAAATACCTTCAGATTGATTACAGCAACTCTATTGGCAGGTGTAGAATTTTTATTCTCCATCACCCAAGTCATTGACTTAAGACAAGGGAGAATTATCTATGGATAATGACAGAATAATCAGAAGAGCCTAAGTTTGATTTCTTAATTCAAAGATGAATATACCTTTGAACATAAAAAATTTAGCATAAAGCATTACACTACCATGTTATCAGAGGCACCATCACCACGCTGAACAGAAACAGGTGCCATTCGGGGAAGATCCAAGTCACTAGACTGAGCTAAAGCGCCAACATCATTAAGATTCAAGCGCTTAGTCATTTCATCTTGTCGTGGCCACAATAAAGGGGTCATATCTGGTGTAGAAGTCAATGTCCTATTATCATCATAGCTGACTCCAGTAACCTGTGAGCTAGGAGGTGCAACTTTGGCAACATTTTTCTTCACAGAAACTATTTTCTTTCCTGCTTCTTTAAGAGCGTTAAGCACTATATTATATGTTTCTGGAGCTATAGCCCCTTCTTCTGCATATCTAATGGCCTCCCTACAAAGACTGTTGTATCTTGTTGTCAATGACTCGTGGCTGTGTATCTCCCCACAATCATCAGAGCCAACGCCAGTTTTTGCATTTCTAGTCCAACGCTTCAAGATATAATGAGTTGGCAATGTGAGTACATTTGTTACGGTAAAAACTGTTAAAACATGCCTACAGAGGATGCCAGAATACTCGAACATCTGGCAACTGCAACTTGTTTTCATTTCTGGAACATTTAAAGATACAATATAAGCTTTTTGATCATCCTCGAATTTAGCAACCCTGAATGTACTAATAGCCCCATCCCCATCAATCCTATTTGCCGTATACACAAATGTTTCAACTAACTCTTCTTGAAACTTTGAAAATATTTTCCTTGTATAGAGGCTAGCTGCCTGCTTTTCCATGGGTGATGGTGTCCTTAGAACTGGAGAGGTTTGCATTGTCTCAAAATCTGCTTCTACTTCCTTATCAAAAGAATTTTCCAAAGCTCTTTCATATTGTCTAAAGAACAACGGTAAGGTGGTTTGTTGACTTACATAACCATCAAAAAAAGAGCTCTCAAATCCCTGATTGGATGAAATGGCAGCAAAGAAAGAGTCTCGAAAATAAACAGGTACCCATTGTCTGCGAATGTTATATATTGACTGAAGCCAGTCATTTCTCCTTAGATCATATTTATCAATGATAGAATCCCAAGATAATTCAAATTCTTCAACAGTTTGAGTCAAATTAATGCAATTATACAGTTCTACCTGGAAATTTGGATGTACATGACATACATGAGACATTCTTTCTTGGCCTTCTCTTAGTACATCCCACTTATTAATACAACGGCGGGCTTCTGGAAAAACCTGTGAAGCAGCCATCTGTATCACTTTGTCCTTATCTGTTGTTATACAGGCTGGGGCATGGTCATTCATGGCAGCAAGAAATGTCTTGAAAAGCCACAAGAATGTAGCTTCAGATTCATCTAGAAGCAACACACAAGCAAACAAAATGGTCTGCCCATGATGGTTGACTCCTGTGAATGGAGCAAATGGCACTCTGTACTGGTTTGCCCGATACCTTGTGTCCAGTGTAACAACATCACCAAAGTGACTGTAAGCAGTTCTTGACCTTGCATCAGCCCAGAATACATTGGCCATGTGATTATCCTCATCAAGTTGTATGGCATAATAAAATCCAGGGTTCTCAGCTTGCATTTTTTTAAAATAATCAAGGAGATTCTGAGCATCCCTACCCAACACTCTCTTTCGACTTGGCTGTCTAGAGCTACAAGATACAGGTGCCAAGCTCCTAGATGTACGGATTGGTTCCACAGAAGTGCAACTTTTTGCTCTACGGTTCACATCTGCAGGAATGTGGTTTCCATCCATTGATACATACATGACGCCACTAGGAACAGTTCCAATGCCTGGGTACATTTCAGCAGTATTCTTCAAAGCACCGGCAAAATGCCTACGTGGCCTGAGGGATTGTACCTTGCCAGGAGTCATGGTAGAGTGGCTATGCTCCTTTACAAACCTTGTCACCACCCATTTACTGGGGCCTCTCAGTTCTATCTTAAGTAGAGCATCACAACTGTCACCAGCTCTTCTTTTCAATCCATCTCTGCCACATAAGAACTCCCGTGCAGTAACCATCCCACTTGATCGACTGTACAAGCCAACACGGGTGCTAAAGCCTATGCGTCTAGCATATTCATCATAAAAGCTCTTAGCAGCATCCTCAGAATCAAACTCCATACCGACATGTGGTTCCATTAGTCCATCCTCATTTATCTCCTCAACTTCATGGGGATCATCATCTCCATCATCTGTAATACTGCCACGTTGTCCCGCATTGACGCCATCTTCTGAGTCAATCACTTCAACATCCATACTAAATCCACTTTAGCAAAGGTAGTTGTGGATAACTTATCCAAATTAAGAGAATCAGAATATCCGCCGCATTTTTTCCATTGTAACAAAACTTGCAAAGCATACGACCTTCATAAAACTTCAAACCATTAGTACAATTATCGACAATTCTTTGGACACCTTCTTCTAGGATTTCCCTTCTTTTTCCTCACATCACTCCTTATCCTACCCTGCCTTTCCATTAATGCTGAAATCACACCCATGCAAAGCTTCCAGCAAAAGGAAGTCAGTAGTAATAATAATTAAATCTAGTTTTTCCCCCTAAAATGGGATTAGGGAACTTGTCTTTTCTATACTCTAACTTCTAACTAAACAATTTAGAAACTTCCATCTGCAACAATCAAGGGAAGAAAAAAAAAAAAATTACACAGCAATTTCACCTTACCACCTTAAAAACCAACAAAAAAGAACTACAGTTCAAAAAATTTTCCCCTTCCAACAAAATTTCCTAAACCTCAACTGCATACACTTGCATGTACATAAAATCACGTAAATAAGAAAGCACCAAACCGTAATGGTATATACACAAGAACAGAAATAAAAATAGAAACAAACACAGGAACAGGAATTTCACCTCTGATGAACCCCAAAAGAGAGGGAAAAAAACACCAAAAAGGATCCTTTAAAACAAGCTCATAAGAAACCCTATAATCCTCCGACCCTGAACAGACAGCGAAAGAATTCAGAAGAATTCCAGAACGAAACAGACGAAAACGACGACGTACTCGAGGAGAGAGAGAAGACGTTGCAGACAAGAGGGTGAAAGAGGGGAGACAGTGAGTGGGTGCCGCATAGATTCCAAATGACCTAGAGCGTACGTGAAATATTGACCGTTCGATTAAGATCGGACAGTAGATGATGAATTCATAACTAACCACTATGCCACTTGTACGTTAAATAAGCATCTATCGCATTCCCACGAGAAGATGTGTGGGGCCCATCCAAAAGTGGGGCCTTCCTCAGTATACATAGCCAACGCACACTAATATTACCTTCTTTTTTTTTTTTTTCTCTTTTAAAATGAAATTCAAAAGTGTCTTTTTCTAAAAGAATATGTAATACAAGTGCTGCTTTTCAAAAATATTATTCTTTAAAAGTGAAAAATAAAATATTGTAAATTCCAAATGAGATTGCAATAATCCTATTATGATGATGCTACAGTTCAAAATGAATAAAAAGATCATATGCGAGATAGTCAACAATTGCGTTCTGAGATATTAACAATTGCGTTAGCATTTATATTTTTAAAAATTAAAACGAAAGTGACAAATTGACAAAATTACATTCTTTCACAAAGAATTTCTAAAATATAGATAATAATAATAATAATAAAAGTTTGCTCTTGCATCTCAAAAACTAAAATATGCTCTCTGCTATAGTTTCAAACTCTAACGGAGCACATTCAGAGATTAACGAGAACCTTGACCAAAGTACTTAAAAATTCAAGAATCTTCTTGATTCTATTGATCCTATCACTGACCACATGAATTTACATGAAGAACTTGCAGTTCTAGAGATGTCAACATAAAACTTGACACCTAAATCATATAAATCTTTCTTTTTAGGTCCTTGCAGTACTACATTAAATGAAACAATTTTTGTTTATCTTGATCTTGCATCATCTATGCCAAACCTAGATGTGAATGAAGAGGAAAACATTTTCGGTTCAGAAGATTTTATTCCTATTTCAGAGGCTTTCAAGAAACAACTATACCAACCTTGGGAAAAATCGGTTATAATTAAAGTTTTTGGTCGAAAAATGGGATTCTATTTCTTGGCTCAGAAACTTACACAACTTTGGAAATTTTCAGAGGAAATCAAGCTAATTGAGTTGGGCTATGACTATTATCTTATAAAATTTCAGCACATCAAGAATTTTAATAAGGTGATTCAACAAGGGCCATGGTTCATAGGACAACCCTTCATTTCAGTAAGAATATGGGAGCATAAATTTCGAGCATCTAATGCCAAACTAGTTGGGCTAGACTACCAGAATTACCTACTAAATTCTATAATAAAGACCTCCTTTCTCAAGTGGGCAATAAGTTATGTTGACTACTCAAGATTGATGCAAGTAATCATGACATTCTAAGAGGTAAGTATGCTAGATTATGCATTCAGGTAAATACTAATCAACCTCTCAAGACTATCATCTACATTGGACACCAAAGGTAGCCTATTGTCTATGAAGGTATTAATCAGGTATGTTTTTCTTATAATAGAGTAGGACACAAAAATACTAATTGTCTTACACTATACAATACACCAATCCAATTAATAGGGTTAAGCTACCTACTTCATCATTAGTTCATAAGTTAGAGTTGTCTGCTAAATCAATTAATCAACAATCTAGTAGCCAAGCAATGCCTACTGACTCACAAGTTGGCCCATGGATGCTGTCCATAGGTCCAAAAATAGAAATACTAAAATACCCTCCCATATCCAACCTGGTCTAGCCCAAAATAAAATCCAAGTAATACAAAAATAGATATGATTGCCCAAAATCAATATACATGTCGACTCCAATAATTTACATACAAATCTTAATTCAAATGATGGAGATTAGTTATCAAATAAGAAGAAGAAAATAAAATATACTTTGTTGGAAATTCTCTATAGTTTTATTATACTGATAACAACCTTAAATAGAGTAAAAAATAACTTATGAACAGAAAATTAGGGCTTCATGAAAAACACATTCCCATGACTAACCACTTCCTAAAAATCAGCAAACAACCATTGACTAAGAAACAGTCAAGCAAACAAAAAAAAAATGTGAAAATACTATAGCAGTTGAAGCACAATTCAACACTCTTGCTTGCTTTGGCTGCTGCAAACTCCAATTTTCTTTCTAAGAAACTCAAAGTTACTTTTTGGCAATGGCTTCGTAAATATATGAGCTAGTTGAAGAGCAAACCTACAGTACTTAAAACTGATTGAACCATCTTTTTGCATGTCTCTAAGAAAGAATAACTTGATATTGAAGTGTTTAGTTTTCCCATGAAAAACAGGATCGTGAGAGATAGAAATTGCATTTTGATTATCAACAAATACTTCTGTGCTTCCTTCTTGCTTCAAATTCAAATCCATTAACACTTTTCTTAACCATAAA
>JAXGGT010000169.1:949851-969737 GCA_035583425.1 Marsdenia floribunda | reverse complement strand
ATATTAACTTAAGCACATACTAGATCAACAAGAATTTTCTGAGTGTGTGTGTGATCCATTCTCAACTTATCATTTGACTTTGTAGGACCAATCTATGTGAATCAGTATAAGAATATTCAATCATCTTTGGAACCATAATTGCTCTCACAATTATCATTCATTGCCTTGATTTAGTATACCACTTATTTATTCACATAAATAAATAAAATTATTTTCATGAGGAACTGTGTAATACCTACTTAACCATAACATACTATGTTACTTATGTAACGAGTTCCAATCTCTTCTCTTGACCGCAATTCGCTAGCTTGTGTCTTCATAACAGAAGCTGACCTAGACCGCATCTTGCAGACTAGTCCTTGGGCAGTTAAGGGACATATTATTATATTCCAACATTGGTCACCCTCCTTAAACATTTCTGAGATTGCGTTTCGAGCTTCTCCCTTTTGGATCTAGGTACACAACCTCCCTTTAAACCGGATGAATCTGGAGAACTCAGAGAAAATTGGCAGTCTCATTGGCTCCTTCCTATATCATGATATCGGGTCTTCAAGTATTTCACGGAAAAGCTTCCTGCGCATTCAGGTCCAGGTGAATGCGGCCAAAGCGCTCAAAACTGGTATCTTCATTTTCCGAGAAGATGGGTTTTCACTTTGGATCTCATTTAAGTACAAGCGTCTCTTAGATTTCTGCTATCTTTGCGGTAAGCTCAGTCATGTTCAAACTCATTACCGGAGTAGCCCTATTTCCCTTTATGGTATTGCGGACCCCAGAGTTGCTTTTGGTCCGTGGCTGCGTACCACCCAACTTATGTCCTGTGACGACTCTCGCATGCTGCCTCCCCCTCCGTCTGCGTCTGGTACCGAGACCGATGGCACCCACTCACCAGTAACACCCCTAACGCAGGCACCGTTGACCCTTGCTGTAGCTCCCCCTCTCCGGTCTTTGGATCAGCACTATTCCCCAAAAATCCCTATCTCGAGACCTGTCCGTACTGCTCTGGCTGATATAGCAAATTTCGAAATCCCGCCCCATATTTCCTCACTCCCGCCAGTTACTCCTCAATTGGGCCCCTTTCTTAGCCCGCCTCATTCCCCCTCTGACCCATCTCCTTCCAGCCGAGCCCATCCCATTTCTCCACCCCCATTATCCGCAACCCAATTCTCTCTCTTGGACCTGATTCCTCACCCACCTAATCTCCTTTCCTCTGGTCCACCTTCTCCACCATACCCGACCCAGCTTCCTCTTCCCTTGTCTTCTGTCCCAAGTTCACAGCACTCCACACTCAAAAGAAACTTTCCAGATCTTTTGGTCAATAACAAGCACTTTAAACACTTGTCCTCTGACCAGCTCCCCTGTCCCCCCCCCCCACTGTTCACCACCTTTCTTACCTACTACTACAATCCATATCTCCTCTACTCTTGCTCCAGCTTCCTCCTCGGCGGTGGACTCTGCTCTAATAGCTCTAGTGACTGCTCTCTCTCCTTCTTCTCATCACCTTGCATGCTGTATAAAGGAGAACCGAGGCACCTCAGTGCGACGTCGATTTATCCATGTGAAGAGGGAGGCTCGCTTTGGTAAAAAGCAGACTGTCTTAGTGTCCCTCAATTCATCTAATGTGGCTGTCTTGGAGAATTCTCAATTGTTGGCTGAAGTGGCGGGCTATACCATGCCCCCACCCTCCTCATGATCGCCTTTATTTGGAACTACCATGGATTGGGTCATGTTGCGGTAGTTCGTGTTCTCAGAGAGTATGTTCACTCTCACTGACCCCAGCTGCTTTTTTTGTCAGAAGTTAAATTCTCTAGTGTTGATCGAGCTCGCAAGATTGGTGTCTCTTTAGGTTTTAGTCTTTTTCATTTTATTTCTTCTGTTGGGCTTTCTAGTGGTTTGCTATTATGCTGGAAAACTAGTGTATGTCTCCATGTTATTATATCTAATGAAAACATGATTAATTGTCAGATTGAGAATGTGCCTTTTCTTGATTATGTTCCATGGCAATTTACACTGATCTATGGTCCCACTATCCAATCTCTAAAACCTCTCTTTTGGGAAAATCTTAAGAAAATCGGGGAAGCTTTCTCTGGTCCTTGGGTCATAGCCGGTGATTTTAATGCTTTGTTAGATTAGCAAGACAAAATTGGCGGTAAACTAGTAGCTTCTTCAGTAACAATAGGTTTAGATCTTTAGTGGATGACATTGGTCTTATTGACCTGGGTTTTTCTGGTTATGCTTTTACTTGGAATAATCAGCAGGTGGGTCGTGCAAATATCCAAGAAAGACTGGATCGTGGTTTTGCTAATAGTTGTTGGAAGTTGCTTTTTCCTTCTACTGTTGTCTCTAATCTTACTGCCTTCTGGTCTGATCATAAACCTCTTCTCCTCAACATAAATCCTTCCTCCATTTCTCGTCCAAATCCATTTCGATTTGAGGCCACGTGAACTAGAGATAGTTCAGCTGGTTTGTGATAAATGATGTCTGGCATAAAAGGCACAACTTTCCTACTTTACATCATCTTATGACCAAAATCAAAAACACTAAGTTGGCCTTTAAACTATGGAATCGAAATTTCTTTGGCCACATTCAAACTCAAATCGAATCTATCAAATCCTCCATTGGCTCGTTACAGTCTCAAATCCCTTCTGCTCTTTCAATTCACCTGGAACAACAAGCTCAGCAAGATCTTGAGGAATTGCTATTGAGAGAGAGAATTCTATGGATGGAGAAAGCCAAATCTCGATGGTTAGAAGAAAGTGATGCTAATACTCGGTTCTTTCATTTATCTACCATTATCCATAGACAGCATAACTTCATTCATTATATTCTTAATAGTGATAATTCCCGTGTGCATGATTGTGACCAAATTGGAGCTGTTTTTGTACATTTCTACACTAACCTGTTTTCTAGTTCTAGCCCTATTTTTCCTTCTGATTTGCAAGACCTCATTTGACCATCTATCACCGGTGCCACAAATACTGCACTCACATGTATCCCGGAGATAGTGGAGGTACATCAAGCTTTATTCTCAATGGCTAATAATAAGAGCCCTGGACTGGACGGTATGAGCCCTATCTTCTATAAATCCTATTGGCACATTGTAGGGCAAGATGCAGTTACGACAGTCCAAGATTTTTTCGTTCATGGGAAACTTAACAGAGTGTTAACCATACTTTTGTTGCATTAATTCCCAAGAAGCCTGTTGCTAATAAAGTGGATCAGTTTCATCCTATTACTTTATGCAATGTTGTGTATGAAATCATTACCAAGATTCTAACCTCCCGGATGAAACATACTTTGAACAACATCATTCATCCCCCACCAGGATGCTTTCATTCCCCATAGATCCATATATGATAACTGCATTGTGAATCATGAGATTATGTTTTATCTCAAATCTAAGAAGGGCAATAAAGGTTTTATGGCTGTCAAGGTGGATATGGCAAAGGCATATGATATGGTGGAGTGGTCACCACTTCTCTGTATTCTTCGCTTGCATTGTTTCAGCGATCGTTTCTATGATTTAATTTTGGAATGTGTTTCGTCTGTCTTATATTCCATACTTATTAATAGCTCACCTTTTGGTTTTTTCTCATCTTCTAGAGGGCTCCGACAAGGCGATCCCATGTCGCCTGCTCTGTTCACTGTTCTCTCTGATCTCCTTTCCAAGATTTTGGCTAGATCTGAAGCTTCGGGGAAACTCAGTGGTATTAAAGTCTCACGGAGCAGCCCTGGATCACTCACTTAATGTACGCTGATGATTTGGTGATTTATTGCAAGGCAGATTCCAGGGAGGCACAAGAGGTCAAATCTTGTCTCAATACCTACTACCAATGGATAGGCCAACGCATAAATTGGGATAAGTCGGTTATCCACTAAAGTAGCAATATACAACGGTCAGTTAAGAACTCTATTTGTTCCATCCTTAATATGCCAGAATGCAACCATACGGGAAAATACTTGGGTAATCCTTTCTGTTCCTTCTAAGAACTCAGCTTTTCAATTTTTAGTAGGCAAATTGGCATATAAGCTTGCTGGCTAGAAGCAAAAAGCTTTATCCCTTGCAGGACATACAGTTCTTATTAAATCAGTTGCAATGACAATCCCTTCATAGTGATGCAAACATTCTTTCTTCCGGCCCGAATCTGTGATACAATGGATGGCATGTTACAAAAATTCTAGTGACGCGTGGCGGATAATAAACGACATCTCTATCTTAAAGCTTAGGATTCATTATGTCTCCCAAAAGCTATTGGAGTTTTGGGTATCAAACAGTTTCGAGATATTATATGGCGTTTACAACTAAATCTGGAGATTATGTACTGATCAAACATATATCTGGGTACAGCTCATTCGATCCAAATATTTGAGAGGGCCAGAATTCTCGACTTTCAGCAAACCATAAAATCCTCCTCTTTGATCTGGAATGGAATTCGATGGTGTTATGATTTCCTCCGCAACGGCTTTTGTTTCAACATTCGAGAAGGATCTACTGTCCGTATTTTTGAAGACCCATGGCTGCCAGATCTACCACAATTCACCATCCCTGCCGGTGTTTCATGTTCGTCCAACCTTTTTCATGTGAGAGAGCTCATGACTACCGATGGTAAGCAATGGAATGCCGACGTTATTACTGTTGTTTTCCCTTCTAATATTAGTACTATGATACTTGCTTTTCCCATTCAACCAAGGGAACACGATACCTTTGTTTGGGTACCCTCCAAGTCATGGTCTTTCTCTGTTAAGACTTCTTACAGGGCAAACAATGTAGCTCGATTTATTGTTCATTCTGATGTGGAAAGGAAAATGTGGAAATTACTTTGGTTTTCTGGTCTCCATGAACGTCATAAAACTCTCTTGTGGAAAGTGCTAGTCAACATATTACCTACCAAGGATAGAATTCAACAGTATGTTCCTACCTCTGACGGTCACTGCTATCTATGTGGCTCATGCATTGAAACTTTACACCATCTATTCTTTGACTGCCATATTGTTATCTTATGTTGGTGGAACTCTCCCTGGAATGTCCGAGTCCAGCGTTTCTCTCATCTTAGTGTCACTGACTGGATTACCCAGTTGCTAGACACAGATTCCACCTCTTTACTGCCTATTGATGAGGTAAATAGATCCCAGATGCTCCACTCTGCAGTTGTCGTCTTTGAACAAATGTGGCTGGTACGCAATCAGATCCGCCTTGGTGGTCCTATACTTGACTGGAACAATTTTGGTCATCGTATGAACCTCTAATATCTCCCGTACTGGTCTGCTGCAACCCGGAAATAGTAGAGGCAAAGTAGAAACCTCATAGCACCCAGGTTTGGGTTCCTCAATACTCGGAGAACTTAAGTTTAATTTTGATGTCTCTTTTGTGGATGGCACAGCTTCCTTCGGGATTGTTCTACGGAATCACCAAAGCAACGTAGTGGGTACTGAGATTTTCCACTTCTATTCCCCTAACGCCTTTTGTGCGGAGATGGAAGCGACCATTCAAGCTTTTACTATTGCTGCGAAACTCGACCTGTCCAAGGCTTCCTTTGAAGGCGATTCTCTTGGAGTTCTCTTGGCTCTTCGTGGTAGCAGAGAGCATGAAGACTGGCAAGCCACAACAACTTTGGCGAAGGGGTAGCAGTTCCTCTCTAATCACCCTCTTTGGTTTACTAGTTTTGTTAATCGCCAATATAAATTTTGTGCTCATAACCATGCAAAATGGGCTCGTCTCTCTGTTTTTAAGTTTTGTGGTGTAGTTGATCTGAACTCTCTCCCCACTGATATTTTCTGTGATAGTGGGGAACTGACTGTAACCAATTCGGATGATGATCCTTCTAATGCATAATCTTTTACTCATCAAAAAAAAAAAAAAAAAGTATGTTAAGTAGTCATGATAAACTATTTAATTAATTAGGATATTTTTAATTAGGATAGTTTTAACATAGAGTTAGATATTTATTTTTTGACTCATGAGATATTTTAGATTAAGTGTTTTGATAACTAATTGGATATGAATTATTTAGGCTTGGGATCAAGACTATCTGAGTTAGTCACTTGGTGGAAGTAAGTGATTCTAACTTTTTCTTTTTCTAAAAAGGATGAGAATTATTTTTATGATTTTGTGTTTGGAAAGGAGTATATTTTTATTAATAATTGATTTTGTTATAAATGTTATTCATGGAAATATGTTTTGAGACATATGCATTTACATGGTGTTGGCTCTTATTTGTCTTAATAAGCCTAGAGAACTAGTTCTCGTTACACCTATTTGTCGGTGAGTAGACAAGACATATGTTGATCATGTTCATGTTATGGCCCACCTAACTGGGATAGAGTTGGGCTGGATATCCAGTAGAGGCATATTTAAGACTTACTGAGCCACATTTATTGTAATGGATATGTCTTATGTTATGTCTTGATTTATGTTACGGATTTTATAACTAATATGTTTTCACATTTACCATTTTATCATGATGATATGTTTATATTGATTACTGAGGAAAGATTTTCCAAACCATTTATTCTTAAGGGAGAGTTGAGATTACCTACTAGGCTTCATAGCTCATCATGATATTTATTCATGTTTGCAAGTTTCATTTCTGAAGAGTATTAGTCAAGAATCGAATAAGACTCATGATAGCGAGTCAATGATTGTTTTTCATTATTGAATTGTATACTTTATGTTTGGAGTTATTTCTAGTTGTTGGGATTCTGAATTGTAATAATTGATTTTAGTTTGGGTTGATTTGTGATTGAGATAATAGAAGTTTTTATTGTTATTGATGTTTTCTTTTCTTAGATATTGAACTCATAGAATAGTTATGTAACCTTAAGTGTTGAGTCTCTCAATACGTGGCGTGTCACGTTAGGTTTTGGGTTGTGACAGTAACCATCCTGACTTGGAGCCTTCGTGGGATGCATCAATTTCAAAGCAACTAAAATCTCAAACTCAGTGAACGGTCTATTCAAATCACTTTGATCATGCTCATTCAAATGTGGAAAAGATATAGCACCGAAGCATGCATCATAATCAATTAGCATATTCTCACTCTCAAATATATTAGAAAAGTAATCAACTGCAATCTTAGAGATGTCCTTTTGGGAAGAAACAAACATACCCTGTGCATCTCGAATACGAGAGATGTGATTGCACCTCTTATGATGGTTTGCATTGTGATGGAAGTATGCTGTATTTTAATCTCCATTCCTGAGTCAATTAGATCAAGTGCATTGTCTCCAATATTCATTTTCCACATCAAGGAGTTGTTGGAGCTTTAAATGAGCAGCCTTGATTTGTTCATCCGGAGCATCCTCAAATTCCAATTTGGATATCAAAACCTTTGCAGCTTTGATGTTTTTGGGAATAACTCCATATTTATTAGCACTCTACTGCAATAATATGAATTTCAGCTCCTCCAATTCCTTAATAACCTCAATTGAAGTTGCTAGCAAATCACCCTTCCAACTCTCCTTAATAAGGGTGTGACATTCTTCCTCCCTAAGCCACTAAAGCTCCAAGCGAGAGGCTCTTTGTCGATGGCATTGTTGCATTGGCGGCGATCAATAATATGAAATAAGAGAGCATGGTGGTCTGAAGATGACATGGGTACTGTCTTGCCAAAGCTAGCTGGACATAAATTCAGAAAATGGTGGTTACCAAGAACACGATCTAGTTTAGACCTAGTAGCAGTCCCCATTCGTTCGTTCCACCAAGTAAATCTTCCCCCTTGCAAAACAATCTCCTTTAAACATAAATCTTGGATAACACTTCAAAAGTTGTTCATCAAATAGAGAGGCCTGCTATGCCTACTGGATATCTCAGAAGGGTAAAGCACTTCATTAAAATCACCTAAAACACACCATGGAGCATTCCTTTGATAGCTAATTCAGCGCAACAAGGTCCAAGAATGTTGACGTTGTGATGTATTCCAATGGCCCTAAAATCCAGTCATGTACACCATGCCATGCGTCATGCCATTCTGAATCTAAATGTTAATATGTCCTAGTGAGAATGAAATCAAGTGCACATCCAAATTATCACTCCACAACATTGCAAACCCCTTCCTAAACCAACTTTATCAACTGCCACTCCATGAGGAAAACCCAAAGAACATTTCAAACGTAACATATTAACAGAAAAAAGCTTATTCTCCATAAGAAATAAAATAGAAGGTTGATAAAATCTAATCAGGGTCTTCAATTCATGAATTGCCCAAGGAAACCCTAATTCTCGACAATTCCAACTCATACAAATCATTGCGATCGGCGAGAGCGCTGGAATTTTTGTTATTTTAGTTGTCATTGAAACCTTAGCCCGAGTAACAATCAATGAACCTTCCACCAAATGATATTTTTGTGGTGTGAGTTACTTGAGACCCTCATGCAACACAAGATTACAATCCTGTGGAGTGCTAGGGACTAAAGCTGAAGCGGAAGTTATTACTTCCTATCGTGCCACTATTTTTGAACCCACATTAGGAGGAATTGGTGGTGAACCAACAGATGAATCTTCAGGGGAATCATCTTTATGGTATTGAGCACATGTATGAGGATTTTTTATAGCAAAAAGCTGGTCAGAATACATGTTGTCGACACCACCAAGCCATGGTCTATAAGCCATCTCCTTTACCTCTTTGATTGCCTCTTGGTCCTTCGAACAGTCCCTATACCTATGGCCAATAAGTCTGCACTGAAAGCAGTAAGTAGGAAGTTGCTCCTACTTGAATAATCCTGTTGCAATAGCGCCATCTAGAGTAGAAACCCTATAGATCCTTTTGAGGGGCTTAGTGAAGTCCACCGAAGCCCGAAATCTATAGTATTTAGATCCTTGCAGCCTGTCGTTCCTAAGCTAGAATTCAATGCAATCCGGCAATGATTTAGAAATCTTTAGACCAGCCTCCATAATAAAGAAAAAGCATGACAGTCCAGTCAACAAAATCCAAAAAAGTTCCTTCTCCAAACTACTATTTTTACCATCCAAAGTGTGCACTTTAGGACGCACAAGTACTAGGTTCTTTTCAAAATTCCAAGGTCCATTATTCAACACAAAGTCCACTGTTTCTTGTAAAGCAAAGTAGATTTGGAACTTTTTCTCACCAAGCCTTTGCATTGAAAAAGAACCACAATTCCATGCTTTACTCATTGCCACTTTAAAACCATTGAAATTGATAGGTTTTCCACCATGAACATCTACAAATACACTGAGATCTTCTTCATGAAGGCCCTCTCGAATATCAATATCCTCCAAAACCATACACGTCGCCTCCTCCTCTCCAAGTTCCATATTGCCAAGCCGTTGAAGAATGGAATCGTCCATGTTGATCCCAACCTATGGCCGCACAAGTAAGCCACACTCCAATGTCAATGAACTTCCAATCAAGACAACAAAATCTGCTAGAGATATGATTGTAATTTAGATCCAAAAATTATGCAATCTCAAGCTTTCCTTGAGAGAAACCTCCCAACAAAGGAGGAACCTTTCTTTATACATATTTATTCATTTTTTGAACAAAATATTGTTAAATTGAACTTTTTAAAATATTGAAAAATATGAAAATAATTGAATATTAAATAAAAAAAATGGTCAAACACTAAACATTTAAAAAAATAAAAATTTATATAAAACCTAAATTAATGAATTGTAAAAAAACAAAAATAACTAAAAGAATACAATGAACTACAAGTAATTCCATCGAAAGAAAAAAAAAAAAAAAAAAAAACCTTATAGAAAGCCTTCTATTTAACCTTATATATATATAATATGTGTGTAAATATTTTATTAGTAAAAATATAAAAGAAATAGTTTATGAAATATATAGTTTATTTATATTTTATCTGAAAATTTAAAACAAAAACTTAAAAAAAAATCAAATTAGCTAATAGTTTTATTAAAAATTTTATAAATAATTTCCATTTTAAAATTTTCTCACTCTCATTGTATAACTGTTTTACGTTATCAAACTAGAATTTATGTTTTTTATTTTTATGATAATAGACTTTATAACTATTTAAAAATACTGGATTAGGTCCTTCTAGCTAATGTTTTGAAATAATCCAATCATTTTAACCATGTATTTGTCATGTAGAAAAAATTTTGATTCATTTTCAATACAATAACTTTTTGTAATTATATGACTAAAACGATCATATTATTTTAGGAAAAATTGATCAAAAGGACCAAATCAAGCAATTATAAATAATTATAGGATCTACTTTGAAAAGAATAAAAACATAGGATAGTTATAGATCAAAATTAGTGATTTTTTTACGGCAAATTGGCATAAATAGTACCAAAACTATGGCCATTTGGTGACGTTGGTCCCTGAATTAATTTTTTTGGTGATATTGATTCCTAAATTATGTTAAATTGTGTGAAATTGGTTATTCCGTTAACTTTTTTTTTTTGTTATTTACCGTTAATTTTTTCTTAAAAAAAGTGAAAGGGCATTTTAGTCATTTTATAATAATATTATACAAAAGAAAAATATATTATTGATACAAATACATATACACATAGTCATTTTTCTCATTCTCTTCACCGTACATACATAAATATATGTTGGCCTTTTTGTTATTTATTTTTTTTGTATAATGTTATTATGAAACAACTAAAATTTCCTTGGGTAAATTTTTTTTTTTTTTGAAATTAACGGTAAAATAACAAAAAATTTTAACGGAAGGACTAATCCCACACAATTTAACATAATTTAGAAACCAATGTCACAAAAAAATAATTCAGGGACTAGTGTCACCAAATGAACATAGTTTGGGGGCTATTTATGCCAATTTGCTGATTTTTTACTTTGTATTTTGTAAAGAGGCTATAAAGGTTGAAATCGGAAAGAAACAAGGACCAAAATGACTAATAAGATATAATTTGAAGGACTAAATTGGCTAAATTCCCTTCCTTTCATTGTTGTATTTGGTCCGAAATTTGTCAGGGTTGAAAAGCTGAAAGAAAAACTTTAGATGAATTGCAATGGCGACAAGAGGATTACTCTCGCGGGCCAGTAGAATCAAAGCAAAGCTCCAGTCGTCGCTGGAAGCCGCCATTATCGAAGTTGAAGATGTCTCTTATCAGCACGCCGGCCATGTCGCTGTCAGGGAAAGTGGGGCAAACGAGACTCATTTCAATGTGAATATTGTATCGGAGAAATTCGATGGGCAGAGCCTCGTTAAACGACATCGTATGGTCTACGATCTTCTCTCCGATGAACTTCAATCAGGTTTGCACGCTCTTTCTATTAAAGCAAAAACTCCCAAAGAAGCTGGACTTAGTAATTGATCGATTGAAACTACTAGGAACTGAAGAATCCCTAGTAGTCCTTTTCTTTGTCCTGTATTAAGGATTATCTGTCAATTTTCAAGGGTTTTGTATTGAAGCATTGAAAAGATTATATGATATTTGGTTATTTAATTGTGAAATAAATAATTGTAGCTATATTTAACTTGATTATTGATCATGTTCTGAACTTTTTATATTTTACTATCCTTTTCTTTAATATTATTATTATTTTGCTTAAATTGCCATATATTCTAAAAAAATTGATAAAGATGATAGAGAGGTTAGACTAATAAACTATCAAGTGTGTGGGAAACATAAAATTTACTTGAACAATAATCAACAAATGGAACGAAGACAAAGACAGGAGTCGAATCCGAAGTTTGAGGCCAATCAAGATTTGTTTGTCACTTTCTCTTATTCAGAGGGATCGATTAATAGAACATTTTCTGTGGTTAGCTATCTTTGTATACCTAAATTTAGTATCTAACTAGAGTTTGTACTTTGATATCTTTGAAAATTTGAAAATTTCAGTTTGATTCCGTATGCTGAATTTCAGCTGCTTTTTAGTTCAAAGGGAACTATTTTTCTCCTTAATAACCAAAAATATCTTAGCAGGTACCAAGAAAGAGTTCATCAAAATGCAGGGCATGCATTTGCTAATTAGATGAGATTGTTTCCATGCTTGTGCTAATTATGAAATTGTAAGTCATACACTTGGACAATAGTGAGGCTGTCGTAAAATCCTATGAAAACATGAAGGGGGTGTTTCAGCTTCAAATTCAGTAAGACATTAGTAGTATCATTCTTAAAGATTTCAGGGCATGGAATATTTCTGTTCATAACCAAAGGAGAACAAAATGGACACAGGATGATCCGTAGCTATGATACTGATAAAAGATAAGTTTAAAGATATAGATTAATTTCTCTATGTTAAGTTCCTTTATTACCATTAAATGACATTCCTTTATTATTTATGTTAAGTTAAAAATTAAGTTTGGTTAATTTAATTAAGTGAAGTGTAGATAATTTTAGTTCACTTTAAATGAATTACTTAATTGTAATTAAGTTAGGTAATTTAGTTAAGTTAAATTTAATTAAATGTGTTAACATTAGTTAACTTAGGTAATTAAGTTAAACTTTAGGTTAATTTAGTCAAGTTAAATTTAATTAAATTTTTTAACTTTAGTTAACTTAGTTAATAAGTTAAGTTTAATTAATTAAGTTATCGTTAGTTAAAAAAAGTTAAGTTATGTAAATTAATTAGTTTAGTTATTAAGTTATTAAGTTAGTTAATTTTAGTTAATTTAAACGCAAAGTTTAGATAATTTAGTAAGTGAAGTTAACAATACATTATTTAAGGTTAATTAAATTAGTTAGTTTTAATTAAGTTATATAAGTTAAGTTCAATTAATCAAGTTAACTTTAGTGAAGTAGTTATAGTTAAGTTTCCTTTAGTGAAGGTTTGTGATTGTTAAGTTAGTTGAGTTTAATTTAGAAAGTTATGTTAAATGAAATTATATTATGATACTTTTATAAAATAATGATGGTCGTGAAGTTAATATTTATTTTATGGAAATGGTTGTTTTATGGAATGTTTATGATTGATATAAATTTTAGTGAGTAAAATACTTGCGGAGTTAATATATATTCGATTAAAATGATTATTTTATAAAATGTTTGGATGCTTTTTTTTTTTTTTTTTTTAAATTGATAATGAGTTTGAGATTGAAATGAAATGTGGCCTAAAAGCTTGAAAAGTCTATTTTAAAGGAGAAATTTTGTAGAATTTTGTATTAATTTCTAACGTAATGAACTTTGTTTACACAAGTTAAGTTAATTAAGTTTAACACTAAAGTAATAAAACCATAAGTCTTAACAAATTTTGGGTAAGTAACTAATTAAGATAAGCTAATTATAGCTAAGTTAGTTAAGTAATTTAATGAGTTCTGTTAGTTAAGTTATTACATTAGTTAATTTTAGTTAAATTAAACATTAAGTTTAGATAATTTAGTTAAACGAAATTAAAAATACTTCAGTTACATTAAGTTTAGTTAAATTAGTTAACTTTAGTTAGATTTAGTGAATTTATTTAAGTTAAATTTAACTAAATTAGTTAGCTTTAGTTAAGTTGGGTAAGTTAAGTATCTAATTAAATTAACTTTAGTTAATTTAATTTCAGTTAATTATAGTTAAATTACTTAAGTAAATTCATTAATTTACTTACATAAGTTATCAAATTAGTTAATTTTAGTTAAGTATAAAGTGAAATTAAGAAAATTTTATTTAAGTTTAATTAAATTAGTTAGCTTTAGTTATGTTAGGTAAATTAAGTAACTAATTAAGTTAATTATAGTTAAGTTAGTTAAATTAACTTTAGTGAACTTTTGTTAATTAAAGTATACTTTAAGTTATTTCAAATTGCATTATAATATTTTTGTGAAATAATCTTTATGGGGCTTACAACGTTAAATTTATTTGATGGAAATGGTTGTTTTATGGTGTGCGTATGATTGATATAAATTTGAGTGATTAAAATGTTTGTGGAGTTAGTATGTATTTAATGGAAATAATTATTTTTATAAATGCTTGGATGTTTTTGATTGATGATGAGTTTGAGATTGAATTGAAATGTAGACTAAGAGCTTGAAAAATGTTCATTTTTTAGGAAAAATTCTGCTAATCTTTTTAGTAATATCTAACTTAATGAGTTTTGTTTACATAATTTTGTTAAGAAGGTGTTTTTATACCATTGGAAATCGTTAAGTTTCCTACATCAAAGATTTGAAAGGAGTTCAGCATTCTTATCTCTCTAATATGTGAGGGATTTCCAATAAAGTGGAGGGAGATAGATCACACTAACCTTGGAATAACATCAGAAATGGTATCTTGTTGTTTATCTAGGATAATATTTCCATCATCATCAATTTTTGTGGTTGTGAAAATTTCTTTTTTTTTGTTGTGATGTAAGGCAGTAGTCCCACCATCCTTTCAGCTGGCTAGTAAATTCGGCTACTAAAAGCTCAGCTATGGCTTTGTCTTTAGTTCCTAATTGAGTTTTATAAGCGTTGGCAGTCATGGTCATTTGTTGGAGAGTGCTAATAATTTGGTATTCATTTTGACAATCTATGTTACAGTCATATATAGAAGAGGCATTAAAACAATATTGGGTTAAAGGTTTTGCTATTCCTATATCAAGAGGATTTTCAGGAACAATATATGCAGACTGGAATAATACTACAGATTGTTTCCAATCAAGTTTATGTATTTGGGTTGTGGTAGTAAGGAATGATTTTATGTTTTGTCCAACTATTTCTAACCTAGTACCCTGTAAAGGAGGATGATTTGATAGGATTTTCTGGGAATTTGCCAAGGTTTCCCAAGCAGGAGAGTTATCGACAATGGGAGAAATGTTTTTGAAAGGAAAATCAATGTTATGCTCCGAACTATAAATTGCAAAGCATTCAAAAAATAAAATATAGATTCTATGAGCATATACAAAACTATAATATTCTTCTTGAATTTATTTCATAGCTTCAAAGAATTTTTCAAAAAATTATTTTTTTTTTCCAGAATTAAGTGAGGCATAAAAATCATCGTGTAAGTATTGTTACTTATAAAAAACTCTTTTTCAAATACTTTTGTTCATTTTGTAGACAATTTTTTGTGACTGATGAAAATATTGGACTAGTAGGTTCACTTTGTCTTTGTAAAGTAGATATGGTGTATATGATTCTTGGTATTTGGCTAGAATAATCAAAATTTTCCATTTGAAGAGTGGATTTGGCTATATGGATATTAGATGTAAAAAATCTATATTTTTCTAGTAAATTGGCTTGAAGATTTAGGAGATCTATAGTATTTGAGGTGGAGGTATCATCAGGAAAGATGATTGTATGTGATTGTTTTCTAAAAAAGGTTAAGGGTGTTTTTGGACTGGATTTTTTTTTTTTTTTTTTCAAAATTTCACTCAAATTAAAAAATATGAGTTGTACTTGTTTAGATAGCACATGACAGGCTACTGTTTATGTCTACCCAAGTGGCAAAAAAATGAATAAAATATTTAATATATACATATAAATATATATAATTCAAATAATAATATCATTACACTAATAAAATATATTATTTTTGTCTCTGGTGTGTTCAATACCATATTTTAATTAATTTAAGTATTCTTATTAAATATATTATTTTCATCAAAGCTAAAAAGGTAAAAAAGCCTTTTCATTCTAATATCTTCTTCAAAGAACACTTTTCATTGGTCAACAACTTTTGATATTTAATGATAAGCTGACTAATTACTTGGAGAACACTCAATGATAATCATCATTAACTCTCACTTAACCCTTCTAAAATATCCCGGGCAAGGACAATTAACTCTTATAAATAGGAGACTTATGAACAAGAACAACATGATGAACTTCATTTACTCTTCAATTACTCTCTCACTCTCTTTTATTCTTTCTCTTTCTCTCTCTTATTTTTAGGATTTATTTGTTCTTTAACAATCCATCTCAAGCATTATTCTCGGAAGAAACTCCTCTCTTTGTTCATTTGAACACTTTATGAGAGATTAACTAAGAGAATTAACTCTTTAATTCTCTTATTCACTTGATAATTTCATTAGAGAGTTTATATTTCATCAAGGAAGCCATTTTTTGGGACCAAATTGATCCCCATCGGGATACTTCAAGTCCCCTTCGGGACATCTTACTTAGCCTTCGGGAAGCAAGGCTTCCCTTCAGGCTTGTTCCCTCTGCCTTCGGGCACTTACTCCTTTTGCCTTCGGGCACCTTTCTCTCCTTTCCCTTTTGGAAAAGTCTTTTGGTTTCTTGAGGAAAACTCTAATTTCCTCTTTTGGAACTTTTCCTTTGCTTTTTGGTCCCTTATCCTCTCAAGTTTATCATATTTTCCTCTTTTACTCTCTCTTCTATTTTGTAACTCTTCTCTCTTAGTGGAGGATAGTTTTTATCTGATTTTCACCCACATCAGATTGGTACCTACCGTGAAGCAGAATGAAAACAAGAAAGGTGATCCGTTCTTGTACACCTGTTGCTGGAACAACTCCCGAGGACAATCCTCAGGCTGTTTAGGCACCACTTCTACTACCTCCGATGGATTCTATTCCAGAGGAAGTTTACAACACTACTTCAATTATCAACCCTCTTGAGAACAACACCGCAGATGATTCGGGAGAAAATCTATCTGATGAGGACATTCATGAAGCTTTCCATAGATCTCTTGAACGGGGCAAAGATATTGAATTCATGCTTTCTCATAAGCAGAAGTTCGAAGAATATCTTCGGTTCATGGAGGCTTAAGAGCGCCAAGAGAAGAAAAGATCTCAACATCATGAAGCCCTTACTAGCACAGCTTTGCCTCAGCATGATCCTTCTTCTAATGAGGCTATCCGATCTGGACCTCCAAATCCAGATCCAGCTGCTCCTTTCCGTAAGGTATCGATAGTCAACCTCAATGCTTCATCACCACCACGACCTCACAGCATGGATGACCATTCCACTCCAACAGAGAAAAGCTAAGTCTACTTCTCAACTTGGTCATTCTTCTGCTACTAATAATAAAGTTCATGATATGTATGATCAATTGAAGCATTTGTTACCTACTTTTCAACCATAATCCACACCTTGGAATATTATTGCTTCCAATCCATTAAAGTATGAGTATCAGACATTTACATTTCCATTGAATTTTAAACCGCCTTCATTAGCTAGATATAATGGTTCTTCTGATCCAGAAACTCATTTGAAATATTATACTACTACTATGTTCATGTATGCTACAGATGATGCTTTGCTTTGTAAGTGTTTTCCTAATACTCTTTCAGGACAGGCCTTAGATTGCTTTCTCTCACTTCTTCCTAACAGTATTGAGAGTTTTCATCACTTTGGCAACATGTTCATTCAACACTTTGCTGCATGCTCGTTACAGAAGAAACCTCGCATTCACCTTCACAATGTTAGACAACGGCATGATGAACAGCTTTCAGCCTATTTCAAGCGGTTCAATGAGGAAACCTTGATAGTCCAAAATTGTACAGAGGCTACCCACATTGAGGCTTTTTGCAATAGCTTCAAACCAGGAAGATATTCGGAGAAGTTAAACATTCTTCAACCACAAACCACAACGCAATTGTATGAGAAGATTGCTAAATGGATAAAAGGAGAGGAACTTGAACGTTCCAAAAGAGAATTACGAAGGATTGAAAGAGAAGAAATGTTCAAGCCCGATAACAAGCTTCCAGTTAAGAAACAAAGATTTGGCGAGGACGAATTTACAGTTCCTCATTTTTCAAGAGATTCTAGAAAGGATGATGGAGATAGACCTCCTTTCAACCAAAATCCCTACAGAGGCAAAGATAGTTATTCTCGATCTTAATATGATTGCCGATCATCACACCTTGATCGACAAAATTCTTGGAGATCTTCGGAAAGCAGTTCTTACATACCTTTGACGGTTTCTAGAGCCTATATTCTCAGTCAGATAGAATCTTTTAGCATCCTGCCTGTACCTAAGAAAATATCTGTTCCGATGGAGAAAAGGAACACAAGTTTATATTGTGCTTACCACAAGGATATTGGGCACACTATAGAGAATTATTTCTTTTTGAAGAAGGAAATTGAGAACGCCATGAAGAGAGTTTGTGGCAAAGCAGTTTATTAATGGTACTTCCAACATGAAGCCACCAAGTTCGGACAATCCATCCAAGCAAGATGAGCCAAAGATGATAAATGTGATTTCACCAATTTTTGATGGAGAACCAATGTTAACTGATACATCTGTCTATCATATTAATTTTCATGATGACAAGCCTTTAGTTATCTCTCTTTTTGATTGAAAATTTTTTCATTAAACGAATATTAGTAGATATTGGTAGTTCTACTAACATTTTATATGCAGATGCCTTCAAAAGAATATCTATCCCGATGGAAAGGGTAAACCCAGTACAAGTACCTTTGATGGGATTTTCAGGTTCTATCATCTATCCCATCGAGACCATAGCATTAGAGATCCAGTGGAATAAGTATCAATCAATTACAACGGAGTTCATTCTTATTGAGACACTTTCTCCATACAACATCATTCTTGGAAGGCCAGCCTTGAATCACATGAAGGCAATGGTCAACACCTCCGCCAATGAGCTCATCATCCCGATGCCAAATAGAGATGTTCACAAGATCCAAGGTGACATTCAGTTAGCTAAGGAATATTTCATGAACACTCTAGAAAGTATTGAAGATAAAATAAGTATGGAGAAGATTGATAACATGACAGGGATTGAGGATGATAATGCAAGCCTAAGCTCATGCACAAATGTGGAAGAATTCCAAATTGATGTGTTTCACCCAGAGAGGAAAGTCACCATCGGGAAATCCCTTCCTTGGATCTTGAAGAAAGACCTCTTAGACTGCTTAGTCAATAACAAAGATGTTTTTGCATGGTCTCTTTCAGAACTTGACACTGTTCCAAAATCCTTTGTTGAGCATCATAACCTTGGGATCCTAATGGATGCAAAGCCTATATGTCAGAAGCGAAGGAACTTGACAGTGGACAGATAAGAGGTCATCAAGAAGGAAATGGGCGATCTATTTAGTGCCAAAATCATCAGGAAAGTTAGATTTTCAAAATGGCTAGCAAACCTGGTAGTGGTACCTAAGCTCGATGGTTCTTGGGGTTTGCATTGACTTCACTGATTTGAACAAGGTCATTCCAAAACGTCCATACCTGATGCCAAGGATCGATCAATTGGTAGATGCCACTTCATGACACATGTACTTGTCATACCTTGACGCCTACAAAGGCTATCATCAAATTTGCATGGCCAAGGAGGATGAAGAAAAAGCATCATTCATCACCCCCAATGGCTTATATTGTTACACAAGGATGCCTTTCAGCTTTAAAAATGCAGGAGTTGAGTTTCAGGAGTTCGTCAATAACATGTTGAAAGAAAACATTGGTAAGAATGTTGATGCTTACATTGATGACATCCTCATAAAATCCAAAACAGAAGAGACTTTTATTGCAGATATTTTGAAAATCTTCCAAAGATTGAGAACTTATGGTTTGAAGCTGAATCCAAAAAAATGTTCATTCGGAGTTGAAGCAGGAAAGTTCCTGGGATACATGGTATCCAATCGGGGAATTGAAGCAAACCTGAAGAAAATCAAGGCAATTATAGACATGAAGGCCCCAACTACCCAGAAGTAACTTCAACAACTCATAGGGAGGATAGTTTCTTTAAACAGATTTTTCTCAACTTCGGGAGAAAAGGCCTTCCCCTTGTACCAAGCTGTTAAATCTAAGATTCCCTTCCAATGGACGAAGGACTGTGATAAAGCCTTCCAAAAGGTAAAAAAATACTTATCTACTCCTCTCATCTTGGTGTCGCCTATTTTAGATGAGATTTTACACCTTTATTTAGCCATTGGCCTAAACACATTCAGTTCGGTACTTTGTGCCAACAGGGAAGAGATTCCCAAACCCATCTACTACGTTAGTCACATCTTTCAATGCCCAGAAGTTAGATATTTCAACCTTGAAAAGCATGTTTTAGCTGTAGTAGTCACTTCAAGAAGGTTAAAACCTTATTTTCAATCAC
>JAXGGT010000169.1:930449-949751 GCA_035583425.1 Marsdenia floribunda | reverse complement strand
AAAAAAAAAGGAAAAACCCCCTATACATTTGAATTTATTTACTGTGTGTGTCAGCTTGCTCCACACTTTGCATTGTGAAATATATGCTTATTCCTAGGGGTAGTTGAATGTGTTCGAATCATGAGTGTACATTTTGACAGATAATTCTCAGTTTTGGTTTTAGGGTTATTAAGCATTAGAAAATTTTATTGGGTTCTGTTTTCCCTGTACTCCACTTTTGAGAGATTAAATTTGCAGTATACCGAATAGTTTCTTAGTGATCACATAATTACCTTTATGATATCGCGGGTAGGGTATAATTGATTTTTCCCCTTCAAGCTCACTGGTGAAACTACAACTGCAAAACTACAACTGCAAATTTACGAGAGGGGTCGCGGTGGAGACAAGAAGCAGCGATAGCGGCGAGAGGCAACAACAAGCGACCGAGAAGAATGAAAAAGAAGATAAAAACCTAAAAAATAATTGAAACCCCTAATTAGAAAAAGGTTATTAATCAAAAAGACCATTGACTACCTTCAAAACATTTTTATATGGATGGACAAAAATGCCCATGAATTTTAGTCAATAAAAAAATCAAAATATCACGAATTAACAGGCTTTTTAAAAGTTAAAGGCAAAAATTAACAGGACACTTTATGAAACATTTTAAAAGTTAGAGTACACGTTATGAACGTTTTTAATTCAAGGGCAAAACTTAAATTTGGAAATAGTTTAGGGTCATCTGGGTAAACTTATATTGCTATTACAAAGTTCAACTATTATTGAGAGTACATATAAAATTTTAAAAACTTCATTTTTCTATGCCTGAATTTTACTTATACGATCATATCAAGAACAATAATAAAGAGATAGATAATTTTTTATGAAAAATGCAGCATGATCAAATCAAGTCCTATCAAGTTCAACCTCATCAATTTTTCACTCCTTGCTTTTTGACAGAAGATTGCCATTACCTTTTTGGCTTCTCAGAAAAGGAGGGGGAAAAAAAGGAGAGAGGGAGAGAGAACAAAAACATTTTCCTCTTCAGGAAAATAGATCCTGAATATCAAGAATATCAGCAAGGACTCCTGCAGCCGTTGTATCATTTCCAGCTCCAGCACCTTGAATGACCAATGGCTGTTCATTATAGCATCTACTGTATATCTCTAACTGCATGTACAAATCAAGGATAAGATCAGCATTCTACATAATCTCAAAATACAGGAGTTTAAAGAGAGAAGGGGAAAAATAAATAAATAAATAAATAAAATTAAGTACTAGGAAAATGTTAGATTTCTATGTGAAGAAACAAAAAAATAAAATAAAATAAAACATCACATGGCGGAATGTGCGATCTTCATTGAATGCATCACAACACATTTGGCAAACTCGTTGTCCTTCTAAAAGATTTGCACTCAATGAACACACAGTGATCAGTTTTGAACCTGTATATGAAAGAAAGCTTGCTGAAACTTGCCCAAAACCCAATTTATTATGGTAATAGTTTAAATTATTTACAGGAGATATAAGGAGACATCAAATCTATTTCTTTTCATCTTCTATCTTCAGGAGTGCGGGGCCGGGTTTCTAGAGGAAAGATGCAGCTAACAGAGCAGAAAATACAACAAATGTTTAGGAAAAAGAAACGAGCCCTAGAAGGAGACATATTGCCTGAAGAATTTCCTACTGTGTATGGAAATTTTCAATCTCATCAATCCCATGTTTAATGCTATTGTACAATCTTAATCTATCATCCGATATATGACTAGTGCTTGCTTGCATGCAAGTAAATTAAGTGTTGCTAAGCAATGGGTTTTGCATGACTATGATAATAATGAAAGACATTGGAGTGGGGATTGGTTCTAAGGCTTGAAAAAGGCAGTTTACCAGATTATCGCTTCCTCTTAATCTCCCCAATGGAGAATCCTTTGGAAGTTCCTGAATGCCAACTTCGCACCTGCAGAAAGCCACAAGAAATTACCCAAGAGAAGAAGACATGTATCAACAGTTTAATTGACACTTATATTTCCAACAATCACAAGCAAGTGTTCATGCTTTTATGCAAACCCATGCAGGAAAGATAAAAGAGTACAATTTATGCACAAAATTTCGTTGAGTTTCTCACATTGGTACTCAACATGTAAGGATCGACTGAACATAATCTAACGATATGGTGAATTCCTCAAATGCAAGTGAAAGGATGAACCAAAGGTTTCCAGTTCTCGGTAGAATAACGTTTAGGCATATTATTCCAAGGGAGCTGATGTAACCATTCTCCACTAAAGGAGTATAAAGAATTCCACACCATATTTACCTTTCTCCAACAAAAAGGTTTTGGCATCAGGAGAGACATAAATAGACATTTAAATAGGAATGTTGTGTAAATAAATCTTTCACCAATATGAGGTTTCAGGGTTTTTGAGGGACCAAGTATGGAAAAATAATAAAAGTTCTCAGTCATAATTCAAAATGGATGTCTAAAAGATAAAAGCAACAGATGATCCATTCACACGAGCAGTGCAACAATAATATAGCTGGTTTTCTTTATTCCTTTAGATTTGGCAGTTTCAAATATTCAAAATGACTCAAAACTAAAGACATACCCCCTGCGCACTAATTCCTTCTTAATGTTTCGCAAGCATTTACTCATATTGAAAGCAAAGCATCAAGTCCCCCACAGAACCTGTGGTGATAAAGGGAAAGCAAATTCCATATTCCAATAAGCAGTTACGCGTTTCATGTCTTTTGTTGACAATCCAAATGATGGACAGGTGAGTTTGGATTCTCAGAATAAAAATACATCCATTGAAAACCATACACAATCCTTGTAAGTTTCTCCTGAACTCTAGAAGTCCATGGACAAAACTAACATATTTGTCTTGTTGATCACCAATAGGCATGTGAAAAATTCCAGGAATGATGCCATGTCTAAAAAGTCCACTCTGAAGTAGATGAGACAAGATGTGTGAAAGTTGTGTATTTAACATATGGTGAAGGAAGGATAAAAGAATGCATAAGAGGTGTCAACAGGAATAAATACGCAGCATAAGGATTGCCTTGTTATACAAGTTAATATGATGAGTAAGAAGTATGACTAAGTCTAAAAAAGATCTCATGATCAAAATTTTAGGGCTGCCAAGACAAGAAGTACATTTAAACAAAAGGTCAACTGGACTACATCTAGAAGTCTTACTTTCAACCTTATCCAAAATTATAGTTAAAATTGTTATCCAAGAAAATATATTTTGGATAAAATCAAAGGTAATAATTATATTATTTTCTGATCTAAAAATCTAGGAAACAAGAAACAAAATGGAACGAGAGCTACCTTCTGTTTTCAATCAAACATACATAACGTAGGACATTCCTTTTTGAAGAAGCCTTTTCGATTCTATCTTGAATATTCTTATCAAGTAATGGCAGACCAATCGCCAAGAAGTCTTCCACAGACATCATATCAGGTCCCATTTCTGGAGGGTACAAGCTTTCTATCTGGAAACCCTTTATTTTGTTATAATAAACTTGAACTACTCAATGCAGGATAATGCACAGCATATTAATAGACAAGCTAACCTTAATATCAACCATATTGAGTCGATGTCCAAGAAGTCGAGCAAGGATTAAACCCTGTTTGAATATACTGAAAGGAACATTTAATGTATGCCACGACAGACTTTATTAACAATGTTCATGAGTGATATTCAACATAAACTGGTGCGCAAACACAGTGTTTTACCAAAACATCTTAACTAGAAACCTGAATTTTTATGTGATAAATACATATGTATGACATCATCAACTGAACAAAAAAGCCCATGACTACAGAGTTCAATGTTACATAAACTTAAGTTTCTCCTGAGCAAATGGCTTAATGACTATTTGGTGGAGATTCAAGCAAACAGCTGGTTGGGAAAACCAATGTAATTAATTTTTAGAAAAAGAAAAATTGAACTAAACTGACAACAAAGTTTGACAGTCACTGTAACACTCAACTTATGGTTTTGGAGCTTATACACTTCCAAAAACATATTTCCAATCATGCCCTATAAGATAATGTGAACCTAACGAAGATAACAAGGGAGCTAATACCTATCAAGTGGTGCTTTATAGAATTTTTCTAGTTTGCAACTGCATTTAAAGAGAAGTCCTACTAGAAGACATTGACTTTCCATTCAAATAAAATAAACAAATGACGTAATATGCAAAAATCAGTAAAAAGTGGGGAAGGAAAGAAAAAAGAAAAACAACATAAATCCAGAATTATCATTGAAAAATTGTATTCAGACCTTTCTCCCCACATCCATTCCACCAAGATCATCTCGAGGATCTGCAAATGTGTTTTGAATAAAGTGAGAATGAATATAAAAATTTAACAAAAAAGGGTCATAAAATAAATTTAAAGATGTATAAGTTCATGCTTTCAGGACTGTTACTGGAACGAGAAAACATAGCAATGTACAGGTAATCATTTTTATCATTTAATCACATTGAGATACATGGAGAGTGGCTTCAAAATCTTCTTCTTTTTTTTTTTTTTTTTACTTATAAATATTCTTTAATATATTATTTTTTCACAAGTAGATATTTTGCAGGCATATAATATCTACAGTGCCTCAATAAGTTTGAATCAATTAAAATTTAAATGTATTTCTTTAGGACATCCCATATTCAACCAGCTCCGGCCTCCAATGAAAAATAGCAAAGGAAGAAATTGCAGAATAAGATTGACTCATTTTACCCACAATTTTCGACTGATATGAACAGACAAATTTTGGATTTGCTCTAACTATTTATTTATCCATTTATTTTAAAAGATAAAAACCTAAGCAAAGAGAATTGAGAACATAAAATCCATAGAACTACAGATCCAACAAACATAACATATCAAGAAGAGAAGCATAAGAAAGAAATGAGAAGAGATAATCAGTAAAGGAGTCACAGAGATCTTTTCGCAGGTTTTTTCCTTGAAGCATCAAATCCTTGATTCATTCATAAAGGGAAGAAATTGATAGCATTTCCTCGAGTTGGCCTCCATAGTTTGAATGCACAAAATGCACAAGCAATTTGTATAAATCAATTTCAGTATCATTTAGTCTGGATATGACTATTAAAGTAAACATATAAATAAGAAATGAAGCCTAACATTCTTCCAAAAGCTAATTAATGACAATATATCTATTATGTGTCTCCATTAAACCTCAAATTGTTGGCCTCCGTACTTTAAATGCAAAAAGTGCACAAGCAATTTGTATAAATCAAATTCAGCATCATGTAGTCTGGATATGACTAAGAAACATATAAATAGGAAATAAAGCCTAACATTCTTCCAAATCCTAATTAATGACAATATATCTTTTATTAATTATAAAAAAAAAAAAAAAAAAAAAAGACGATATATTTGTTGTGGGTCTCATTAAACCTCAATTTCGTTATGTGTATAAAAGAAGTAGAGAAAAGACAACACTGTACTTGGAAGAGATTTTTTGTCCTCACTGGGAGCTTTTTGGTCTTTCTTTAAGGGACTGAATTGGCAGAAAATTAGTAAGGAAGTATCAGGTTTTATAGAAGATATTTGGGGTCATTTGGAGGCAGGCTGGATTTGTGATGTTAGCAGACCCTATTTGGGTGTGGGAAATTGTTTGCAGACTTTCTAAGACTGCAGGTTTTGTTTCTTTGTATTTTGTCTGCCATTTTCTCATTTCTGTAACATTTTTTCCTTTTCAATATTCTGTTACCCTATTACTCTATTAGCATCTTATCTATCTCTAGAACAAAACCTAAGAAAAATAAAATCCATGTCAGTGTAAAATTTAGAGAATAGGTTTCCAATTTTGAGAAATTGATTTATTTAGAAGTTAGACATCTGCTTGCCAATAAGCATAAATGCATCAGAAAGTTTTCTTGAGTTGGTGGGACTCAATTTGACTTCACACATCTACGAACAACACCAGTTTGCTAATCTGCCTTCCAATATTAACCAGTCATCACCAAAATATTTCTGTAGCACATCATTATATGCATTATTTAACCTCTAAATAAAAGAATGGTCATTTAGAAGCAATAAATAGTCAAATAAGTTATTTTTAATAATAGAACTATAATTTCTGTTGTCTTGACTGATTAAATAAAATTTATCATACTTATGGATCATATTTATGTCATCATGCACCCCACCTACAGTAAAATCTACAGGTTCCTTTGGATGAGTATTTTTCTTTAAAGAAAACTTGTATTTAAATTTTGGAGAGAAACTAAATTAAATACATTTTTAAAATTTTAAAATTTAAATTTGAAAATTCTACAATTAAATATTAAAATTTTAATTAAACACACTTAAAATTTACTTAGTCAAAGTTTAAAGGAATAATTTTTTTCTAAAATAAATGTTTGTACAAATGAACCCTACATTTTCAAGTTCTATTTCCATTCATTTAAAGACTCGCACATTGATGGCATGAGTGTAAACAAAAAGAAATGGTCATGATTAAGCAAGTGATAACCCCATTTCATCCATCCGCCATTTGAATTTAAAATCAAATCAAGGCAAAATGAGATAAAAGGTCAAGAGGACACTGAAATTACACAGTACGAATGCTTAACAATTAAGAAAGACCTTTTAGAAGCACTTCCTAAACCAATTAAAAAATAGTCCCAAACAGGTGATTAGAAGTATTCCTAAGGACATTGTGCACACGATAAAATGATTAGAAAGCCAAACATATAATTCTAACATGTTTTAAAATTTAACATGACACTCCCTCTAGTTTAAAATTCTTGTTGATTTAGGATGAGGTATGCAAATTAAGAAATCATTAAAATTTATAAAAACACATTAAAATGAAGTAATCAATCCATTAATTTTTTCTTTACTCCCTTCTTTATCTTTTTAATATAAGGGTAGAAGAGGAACAAATGTAATATTACTCTATTGATTTACAAAATTGAGAAGTAATTGGGGCAACAGATGTAGAAAAATTTTGACAAGATTTTTTGGACTGGAGGTAGTAACCTACATCTCTTCTGGACTTACATTTGTAACTCCTGGGCATAATTAAGTTGAATTAGACAGTGTCTTTGAGAATAACAGATTATTACCTGGTTCAGTGTAACCAAGGGTTTTAGCTCCATTAACAACTTCACTGAAAGGCTTCCCATTCTCAACCTCGCTCATGACATATCCTAGTGTACCTATTGAAGACATAATCCAAAAATACTAGTATCAAAATCTTTCAAATCATTGAAATATCCGAAGTAATTTCAGGAGAGAGTAAAACATTGAAAGAGCATAATTTACTACCACTTAGGCTCCCAATAATGCGATAGACTGGATCTCCACTGGAAATGATACGGTTTAAGGAAGCTATAACAGGGAGGCCAGCACCAACCTAATATAAAACAGAAAAAATTGTGAGCATTTAACAACTCAGCAACTATACCTCATAGATAACTTACAAGGAAAAACCTAATTCATCCTAATTCTGTAGCAAATTCGCAGGAAGAAGAGAATAATCCGAGTACTGATTCCATACTATTTTAGCAAAATGATTATTTCTTGGAGTAATTGTTGAGTATGTGGAGTCTGATAGTTGCCAGGAACTCTTGACTACTGCACTGCTTAGGGAAGATGAGGCGCAAAGCGCCTCGGCGGGGGTCTTGCTGCCCGATCAGCGAGCAGGGGTCAAGGGGGCAGAGCCCCATGCGGGGTTTTCCAGGGGCAGCGCCCCTGGAAGGAAAATTAGTTTTTTGGGCCTGACATTTGTATTGTGTTTGGCCCGGCCCAGTCGTTAATTCCTATTTGAAATACTCATGTAACTTGTAAACCCTAATTGCGAATAAAATACTTCTAGTGCACCTTGGATGTAGGTCTATTCTGACTGAACCACGTAAATCTCTGTGTCTCTTTCGATTCTTGTTTTATTTTCGTTCTTGTAATTGCTTGTGTGTGTGTTTCGATCCCCAACAGTAATTCTCCACTAAGATTTTCAACTTGAAGATTACAACTTTGAAAATCAGGAATAGCCAAACATACTTGGGACCGTGCCATATTTCTACTTTCAATGAAAATTTTGTATCAAATCAGTATATAAATTAAGGGAAATACCACAGGTTTAGAAAGTTAAAAAAGAAAAAGATAAAAAAACTAAGCAATAAATAAAGAGGAAATAATAAGATTCATTGCAGTTTCCTATTAACTAGGTATTTTTTCACGGAAAACTACAACTATTTGAGAACCATTTCACATCATTAATCAATTATGAACAATACTTTAACTACATTACTGAATGAGTAATACTTACGGTTGATTCATATCTAATGTGACGAGTTTGTGAAACCAACTTTTCGTAAACTTCCTGCAAAAACACAACAGCTCAATCAATTCATAAGTCATTGCAGTCTCATGATAAAAGAATGTGCACTTCTGTCCTTTCCAATAGGGGAACTTTTTGAACCAGTTGCAGAAAACATCCACAACAAAATTATTCCCTGCATCAATTGCAAACTCTATACTCTTTGTAATCTATAAGCTTATAGCATAAAAAAGAGAGAATAGATGTACAACTTTGATATAAGGATATTGAAAAGTACAGGAAATGGTTATTTACAAGGGAGGAAGAAAGAGGTTTCTTGTTAGCCAGCACCACAAAACATCCCATATCCACCACCCGGCTTAGAATACCAATGGTTTCAGAACTGGCAGAGCAATCAACAAGTGCCAAACCTGTCACCAATGACCACCATTATCATATGCCCATTAAAACCTGTATTTAAGCAGTTTTTTCGGTAACTGAGCATATATCAAGGAAAAGTCTACTCTACTTGATATATGTGTGACACCACATTACAGCAGTTAAGCAAAATCAATAGCAAGTCCCACAACCTGCTTTCCTATATTGAAGGATTGGATAAATATCATTTGGCCAATCTTTCCATTTAAAGTAATCTAAAGAATCTAAGATAGAGGTAAAAAGTTCTGAAATACCGGTAGTGTCAACACCTTTCCAAATTGTAAAAATAAATTTACAGGAATTGCAAGTCAAACCTAAACAACTTGTAAACACAACTAAATCCACCAACCTCCAGATGAGCATATCACACAATCTACATACAAAAGCACATGCAAGAATCAAACAAATCACCTGTAGATTTTCCCAAGAAAACAGCAATGTCAATGGCTTTCCTTAAAACTTCTTGACTGGAAACCACTTGGCAGGAACCTATACAAAAGAGGGCCAAAAGTCAATAAACATATCGTCATTCAGATGAAGCAAAAATCACTAAATAGTACACCTTGATATATAAATTATAAAAGTAGATAACTATACCAAAACTACTAAGTGAAAGCAAAGAAGAGCCACTGGATTTGGCCTTGCAAATTTCCACCAAACATTCATCACCCAATTCCTCAGTGAGAACATCTGATGCTACAACCATTGATTTGCTGTCACACACTCCCACAACTCTGAACCTCACACCCTGAAAATTTGAGACATAAATGCTTATGAGTTTACTCAAAGCTTGTTAATTACTGGAAAGTAGTTCCTTTACACATCAATTTCGTTAAGGATCTCCATACATAGCTGGAATGAAGAGGTCGACAAGAAACAATGTGATGGAGGAGTTGCCGGCCAACGCCGCCACAACCCATCAATAGCAGTGGGATTTTCTTCATTGTTTCTTTGCTTGTCTTCCTGGATTCTTGATTTAAAGCTTTAGAGAAAATTTTCGAGAACAATTTTAGACGATAAAATTTTGAGGACGGGGTTTTGGTAAGAATCGATCTTAATAAATCCGTCAAAGCGACAGCACCTTTTTCATACTAAAAATGTGACTGAAATTTCGCCCATTTTGGCAGCAAATGGTAAGAATTTAAGACAATAAGGATAAATAACAAATTTTACCTCTTACTTTTATAATTTGATTTGGTGTAGTTGTTTTATATTTACTTTTAAATAAATTAATCTCTTGAAAATTTATGATTACACTAAAATAGTCTTTACTTGATTAAATAGTTAATTTTCTATTCCTTATTTATATTTTGAGTTCTATTTTCGTCAAACTCAAAATATAAGGAGCCATAAGCATCATCTTTATGTTTTATGTTTTACAAAATTGGTCCCTTTTATTTATTTTTTAAAATAAATTAATTCCTTAAAAATATTTAAACAACCACATTCATCTTTTTATCTATTAAATTGAAATTCTTTTTCTCAATAATATATATAATTTTGTTTTAAAATTTATGCTTGAATATAAATATTCGTTTATCTAAAATTATTTATTTGTTTGAAATATTATTTTGAAGAAAAATTAGTTTCAAATTTTATAAAAAATAAAATTTGCATATAATAAAAAATGAATGTTTAATAAAAAGAACTAATTTGAAAAGAAAATTCATTTTAAATTTTAAAAAATTCAAATGTATTTTATTAAAAAATATAATTGAATTTGAAAATATAATCAATAATAATGATAATGATAATATGATTAATACTATAATTAGTATATCTAAAAGTAGCAAAAGAAATGATTAATTTATTTTTTTCAAGAGCAAACCAACTCTCCTCCTAGAATTTGATGTTTTATATAGATAAAAAAAATTTAATAAATGAGTTATATTTATATGTCATCAAATAGAGTATAATTGAATTTCTCTAAGATATATAAGTTTTTCAAAAAATTTTATTATCCATCCAAAACGTATTTGAGAAGTAATACAAATTTATTTATTACTATTTTTTTAATCAACAAATCTTAGTTTTCGTTAATTTTGTAAGTCCTACATTACAAGTTGTGTAACCCCTCTAGGTACACATCGAATTCATGTATGACTTCAAGAATAAAAGATGAATCTTGATAAATCATGTAGCAATTGTTTTGTGTCTCCAAGGACATATACTATTTCTTTTAACTTTAGATGTTTCATAACCTTTTGAGTCTTTCTAATTGCAAAGTTTAACAACGATTCATGAGTTGTGGGGGAGATAATATTGAAATTGCCTCTTAACAATCCTTCACTATCATAACATCTTCTTTCGAGTATTGGATAGTCATTTTGATCCTTTATTTGATTGCCATGATTTCTCCAAGTACAGAAGTTGTATTGGCAATGCAGTAGTTGTATACTAGTCATGACATGCTTCTATCAGTCTTAATTATTTCACCTAAAATTGTATTGAAATAATTTCAAGCACAATCTACATTGACTTTGAGCAAAAAGACTTGTTGGTTGTTGTCATCTCTTCATAACTCTCATGCCAATACTACTAGATGTTCTCAACCTTCCCTCCTCTTCATTTCATTTTCTATCCAGTACAACTTGGTCTTCCACCATTAATTTTTTCTAATGACTTCTTATGACTCCTTCAAGGTTCAACTTTTACCTTCAAAAAGTTTTAGCATTTTAGCCCTTCCAAATTTGTCAAAGTACTACAGCTAAAATCCTAATTTTAAGTTCTCTTTGTTGGTTAGCACCCACTCTATATACAAGAATTGCTTGATCAATAGATTTTTTGAGAGCTTTCTAACTTTGTTTCCAAACCTACTTAGCATAAGGACAATACACTAAATTATGCATCACAGTCTCAATCTCTAATTTGTACCTCACGCATACAAGGGCAACATTCCTTTTATACTTCTACCGTTATATGTTGTTCACTGGCACCTACTTTGTGCAAATTTTTCATAGAAACAACTAAAGCTTTAGTTGGATTCTTACTCTCTAAAATATTGTTGGTATTTGAGAACTACCAACAAAATTCCAACAAAATGTGCTACATTGGTAAAACGCTTGTTGATAACTTCTACCAACAAAAGAGTACTTTATTTAGTTGGTAATTAGCAACAAAAATTATTGTTGATAAAAATTAATTTTTGTTGGTAGTTTAGTTTTACGTGTGAGTTTAAATTTTATAAGTTCAGTTGGTAATTACCAACCTGTTTTTCCCTTTTACGAACAACATTACCAGTTGGTAAAAGAAAACTTTCCAACAAAATAAATTAGTTGGTAAAATGTATTTCCAACATAATTGTTGTTGGTAGAATTAATTATTTCATTGGTAAATTCAATAAAATTATTAATTTTTTGTTGGTAATTACCAATTAAATTATATATTACCAACATGATATTTTGTTGGTTATTTCCAATAGAAAGCTATTGTTGGTAAAAACCAACATAAGTATTTCGTTCATAATGACCAACTAAAATTTTTATGTTGGTAATATTTGTTGTTGAAAACCAATAAATATTTTTATTGGTAATGTCCAACCAAAAACTTTGCTTATTTCCTACGCGAACCTTTTATTGGTAATTATCAACTAAAATTTTTGTTGGTAATATTTGTTGTTGAATGACAATCAAAAAGCTTTGATATTTTAGTTGGTAATATTTGTTGTTAAATACCAACTAATACGTTAATTGAAATTTCTGGAGGATAATTACCAACATTATCATCTAGCAAAATTAAACAAACATTTAATTGGTAATAATTACTAACTATTTTTTATATATTGATATTATCAACATTAACTCCCGTTAGCAATCTGATGTGAATCCACCAACAAGTTATTTTTTAAGTACAGTACCAACTTTTTAATGCTGGTATAATAACATTATTAATCAAGATATAAACATAAAACTAAATTTATACATTGTTCACCTCAAATTTGTAAATTTTCTTTGAAGTACCAAATAATTTGTTCAACAAAAAATTTATGAGTATTGCCTACATCAAGAATATTAAACCCTATATTGGATAACAAAATGCAAAGACTATCTAATACTAACGAGAATCATCAAATAAAATCAAGTAGCTCCTTATGATAACTTGCGAGTGAAAATGTTAAATTACCTCCTTATAAATAGTTCTTCAATTCTTCTTATTGACGACACTATAAAATGAAAAAAACATATAACGCATGTAAAATATTTCACAAAATTACTAAGAAGAATTGAGGAAGCATTTATGAATAGGTAATTGAGCATTTTTAGTTATAGGTTATCATAAGTGGTTGTTTGATTTAATATTGCATTCAATGGTTTAGTTTTCAATTTTTACAGGTCTATTCTTTTATTCATTTTCTAAAAGCTTTGCTTAATTCCATACCAATATTGAAAATGAATAAAAATAGTTGATAGATGGAAAACTTGGTTGATGTGAGACAAAGAAACCCCAAAAGGTAAGAGTCCTTTGTTGGGTACTCAACCATAAGAAATTTCAAATGTAGCACACACACCAATATTGCCTAAAAATATTGTTTTCTGCTCAAAGATACAAGAATATTTCTCCTCTGTCCCCCAATAAGACATGTGAAGCAAACAAATTAAAGATTAAAAAAAAAAAAAAAGAACTTACTTCTTTCTAATGATTTTCATGACTTTGACATACTGTTGAAATGCTACAAGATCTTAATGAGGAGCAATGATGATCTTTTCCTTTCATAGTATTCCATTGTTATCTCATACTTGTTCATAACCTCCATGAATATCCCTTTCAACATTTCTATCACCTCAAATACATGGATAAAATAAAGGATATGGTAAACAAAAGTATCAAATTTTAGAAAACAAAACACCATATAAAAATTCATACAAAGATTACAAATAAAATACAAATTAGAAGCTATAGTTAATAAAGAAATTAAAGCACAAATACATATGATAAAATTTTATAAAATATAATACTATATTGATGTGAACACAAAATATTACGCAAGAACAAATATAAGAGATTGAATAACATATCCACATATTCCCACTAATGTTTTAAACGTAAAAAGATTTTAATTGAACAATTATAGTTTTGATACTTAAGATGCAAACATTATTTACATATCCGAGAAGACTATATGACAAATGTTCCCAATAGAGTAAAGTAAAATATATTGTATATGAAAAATAGATAGTAGTAGTCATTATTTTGGGGAAAATGGGACAAAGATGGTTGTTGTAAGAATAACTAAATAAAAAATTATAAATTATACACTCAATAAAAATAATAAGGTTAACATATCCATCTAAGAGTATACCAAATTGAGATAATTTACCTTCATGGTACAAACATAATCGATGCCAACAGTGAATTATCTCATTGAAAAATAAAATGAATTATTGAATATATATCATCCATTCGTTAAAAATAGTCTACATGGGAACAAAAGTTTCAACTAATATAAAAAAATATTAATTTTTTCATCTTTTTTAGAGAAAATAAATCATGCATTCAATCTTAAACTAATTTGACTATAATTCAGGCATTTCAACGTGATGGGAAACACCCGTCCAACAAATATAAGTTTTCTATTTTGAAAACTTAAAATTGTGAGAAAATAAAAACATAAAAAATTCGAACAAGTCTGGTTTTCACACACAACATCAATGCACCTTCTTTCTTTCTTTCTCCTTCTCCTCCGCAAATTTCTTTTATCTGCTTGATTCTTGGCTTGCGCTATTTCCTTCTTTCTCCTTATCGTATCATCACGTGTGCAAGAAAGTGAGTTCTTATATTTTTATGGAAAATTGGCCATTTTAGTCCCCAAACTAATTTCGTTTGGACAAAGGGGTCCCTTTTTTTATTTTTGGATAAACGAATCCACATTCTTTTTTCGTTTGGACAAAAAAGGTCCCTATTCTTTATTTTTGGATAAACGAATCTCCATTCTTTTTTTTTATTTGGACAAACGGGTCCTTTTGACTAATTTTTATCTAAAAATACAACAAAATAAGAGGGAAATTATGAGAAATTAAAAGATAAAATGAAATAGTTATCATAACATTATGTAGAATAATAATAAATCATGTTAAAAATAACACTTTTCTAAATAAAATTGGTCAAAAAGATCCGTTTGTCCAAACAAAAAAAGAATAAGGATTCATTTATCCAAAAATTAAAAAATAGGGACCCTTTGTCCAAACGAAAAAAAAAATGGGGATTCGTTTATCCAAAAATAAAAAATAAGGACCCATTTGTCCAAACGAAATTAGTTTGGGGACTAAAATGGCCAATTTTCCTATATTTTATTATGATGTTTACTTTATGCTTTTTTTTTTTTTAAGAAAAAAATTATATATATGTTCCATTGGAAACTAATAATAATATTATTGTTCTAATATGTGTTTTATGTTTAATAATAATTTTTAAATTAATAGTTTTGAATTGTTGGCTTTTTGGAAAAATTACATGAGTAATAAGAAATAAGAGTTTTGAATAAAATAACCATATTTTTTCTTCAATTAAATTTTAAAATTTAAATTTAAATATTTAATTTATATTATATAATTTTATTATTATTATGTACTTTATTTATATAATCTCTAATTAGTCATCTAGCAATTAATTTTCATTTATCGTATGGTTTTCATTTATGAAATATTTTGATGAGTTTATTTATAAGATTTATTTAATTTTATGATATTTTTATGTTATTAAATTATATAAATTTTAGTATTAACAAAATAATAAAAAATTGTTATAGACTAAATTTTAAAAATAAAACAACATCACATAATTTTATTTTTCTTTGTTTTATTTTATTACAAAAATGGAGGTTCTCCCTGTTTCTTTTTCTTTTCTTTTTTTTCCTAATAAGATAAGCACTCACACTAAGTTGTTTTGGTTTAGAAGACTTTCATTCATAAAAATATATGATTAATTAAGTAATCTCATTCCCTACTTAGACCCTTCTAATTTTTTATTAACAAAATAATCAACATATATGATATATGATTAAAATATACACCTTCTTATTTGAATTAATATTTTTACATTTTGGTACTATTTTAATTAGATAACCTAATATTACTTCAAGTATTCATCAAGGTATATGGAATAGTTATTTAATTCAAAAAAACATATATACTTATATGTATCGCAGGTTGCTTTAACTTCATATTAAAAAAGGAAAAAAATTATTTTATGTTATGATAATTCCTCACTTCAATTCAACTTTGAATTGATATTCACAATAGACAAATTAGTATTTGCTACAAGACAAAAAATAATACATAATTCAAGAAGAAAGATTTTGTATCTAGATTTATGTGAATGATATATGAACTTGTGAAAGATTGTTCGGTTCATGTTTGTTAACGTAATTTTATAAATCCATTGATGTTATTAATGAACTCATTTTGATAATTTGATTGATTTGATTTCTTATTTTACTATATAACATTATTTCATAAAATATTTGACATGTTACATTTTTTTGCAGTATGGTCACTAAGAAGATTTGAAGAAGTATTTGAACATTTTCAGTCACAGGTTATCATAAGGTGTTGCTTTTATTTGATGAATCTCATTATGACTAGTTTTTTTCTTTTTCTTTTTGTTCAAAAATATCACATTAGAAGAAATGAAAAAACATTTTCTTTTGCATTTTGATAAACATTTACTTTATTCTTCAATGTGGTGCTTGATATATTCTTGATGTAAATTTTTTTTTTTTTTTTTTTTTTAGTAAAAAGGATCATTCGAAGATGTAACCAATTAGCGTTCAAAACATCAAGAACCTGAGGATGAGAGGATCGAATCCATGAAACCTCACTACTAAGATCCTTGCCAATCTTTGCTAAACAGTGAGCACTAGCATTAGAATGTCTAGAACAAAATCGAAGATTAAAATGGCCATGACGCAGAATTTGCTGTTTTAGAGTATCAATGAAACGCCCAAGCTCCGAAAGAAATTAAAAAATTAAAAAATGGGCTACACATTTGGAACAAAATGGGCTGCAAAAGTTAAAAAAGACAGCCCATACAAAAAAAAAAACAAAAAAAACCACAGCCTACAAAATAAAGGGGCCAATTCATAAAAAATGCACGATAAAAGATCTTTCTAATGCTGACTCACTGACACACCAGGACGAGGAAGCAAGATTCTTTGTAAATTGACTCTAGATATACGAACCATTTAGCATATTCAAGATTGGCAACAACACATGACTGTCATGTAATTCATCATTTCTGACATTATTCCGCCATTGACTATCATCGAATCCAAATTCCAATTTGGCTAAGTCGTCATTAGATGAGGAATTTTCATATAGGTTTGTGCAATGAGTAACATAAGGAGAAACACTATGTCATTGAAAAGTTTTACAAGTTTCTCTACATTATCCGTAAACGTCTAAAGATATATTTAGCTACATATTGGTCAGTTGGTTAACAAAGAAAGAAGCATGATAGAAAGAACAAAGAGTAGCTCTTAGTCGTAATACAGAAGTTTCCTGAGGGCATTGCCGTTATTAATCTTAAGGATGCATACCTGGCTCTTATGGACGATTTATAGCCACTTAAAGCTACTGGTCAAGTTTGGGCTGTTGTAAAACTTTTGACTCTCAGGAAGACATAGCTATAAAGAGTATCAACGAAATGGTAAACTAACCTTGAAGCCAGATGCATATAGTCTTGGTCTGTTGTTCTGAGTTGATCTTAGTCTCCCTGCAACCGCCAAACCGTAGAAGGCCACTCCTGCACATCCTACAATTACAACTTCATAAGGGGTAAATAACTAAGTGGTAATTAAAGAAAGTTAGAAGCGCGAGTTGGGATTTCATGATGAGGTGCATGATTTTGAAATTGAAATGCCTAGGAAGACGATAAGAGAAGGTGGATACTTTGTTTTTCGTGGTTTGTGCGTGAATGTTGACTTGATTAAGTTTCGGGTCAAAAAAAAAAGGGAAGTGTCAAATAGTAGACGATGTGGAATCATGTTATAGAGGTTTTGAAAGAATCGTTCTATGTGTAGAAGAAAAAAAATTAATTAAAAAAAAAGTATAAATAAATAAAAGGAGACTTACTTGAGGAAGTGACGTGATGATTATTCTTCGTGAATGCTCAAGGAAGAAAAAAAAGGAGAAGAGTTTAGATGTATGAAAGAAGTATCTCAGCAAGGAAAAATAGAGGCCAAATATTCTTGGAGAGACAAGGGAAGACTTCTAGTGCTTATTGACTCCTTTGTTCTATAAATATTTTACGAATAAATAATTCAATTATTATTCGTAAATTATTTTCTAAAAATAAATTTATATGAATTATATTTATCTGAGTCAAATTCGTATATATAATTTGACTCAAATATTAATTCATAATATTTTATATCTTTAAAAAAAAATTATGGATTATATTTATCTGAGTCAAATTCAAGTTTATAATTTGACCCAAATATTAATTCGTAAAATATCTTTCAAATATATATATATATATATATATGAATCGTATTTATCTGCGAGTCTAAACTGACTCAAATACTGATTCGTAAAATATCTTTTGAAAATTTAAATGAATCACATTTATCTTCGAGTCAATTCAAATTTCAAATTGATTCAAAATTTGATTCGTAATATATTTATAATTTACGATTCATGTCTATGTTGAGTCAAATTCAAACTCTTAATTTGACTCAACTACTGATTCGTAAAATATGTTTTGAAAGATTACGAGTCACATTTATCTTTGAGTCAAATTCAAATTCAAAATTTGACTCAAATTTGATTCGTAATATATATATAATCAACGAATCGTATTTGTCTTCGAGCCAGATTTATCTACATAATTTGATTCAAAAACAATTCATATATGTATACAATTATCTCGTATTTTACAAGAGTCAAGTTTAATTAAACAATAATTTAATTCAAATAAATTTAGGTATATAAATGGAAATTAATACTTGTTCACATGATAATTTTTGATTGCCTTTGCACAAAGTCCCAAAGGGGCAATTGGTAGATAGCAAAATTTTATAATGTAAAATAATAATAATTTTGTGGTAACTAAAATTTCACAAAATTAACCTTTACCATTCTTACTAATTACCCTTTTACTTATTACTAATTATTAATTACTAATTACTTTTTATAATTTACCATGACAAATCACAGGTTGACACGTGGCAAGGTGATAGGGTTCCCTTTCTCTATAAATAGAAGGCCAAGAGAGAGCTTCAAGACACAACTCTTGGATGTAGCGAAGCCATGATATATCGAATTCTTCCCTTCTAAGTCCAAATTCTTCTTTGAGATCAAGCCTCAAAGGGCCTCGAAGTCAGATCCATAACAGATCGAGATTAAACCCAAAGGACCCTCAAATCGACAGAGAGAATCAACGAATTAAATAGGAGATTGTAACCCATACTTCTAAATTAATCAAATATATGATTTGCAATTGATTTCATATTTGCATTATTTTCTAATTTAATTTTACAGATGAGAAATCATTGTCTACAATATTATCATCTATTATATTTGATATGTGTGAATAGGTGTGATTAAAAGAAAATAAACTAGTAAAATAAATCACTTAAGAATTGTCACTCAAACACACATAG
>JAXGGT010000169.1:903274-930349 GCA_035583425.1 Marsdenia floribunda | reverse complement strand
ATTATTATTTGCCATGTTTTCAGAATTCTCGAACTCAGGATCACTCTCAAAACTACCCTGTAAATTACTAGCAAGTTCAACAATGGAAGACTCTATCTCTATCCTATCCTTGTATCGATGAATCTTAACCTGTTTATGAAAAGTCCTATCTATCTCAGGATCAAATTCAACTAAATTACTCATGGATGATCTGTTCATGCAAGGATATCAATAAAACAGAATGCAACTACTCAAAAACTTCAAAAACAAAACCAAAAGACAATGAAAATAATGAAAAATCAAAGAAAAATTACTTAAAAATTTGAAAAAGTGGTCAAAACGATGGAATTTGGCAAAAATCCGGCCTAGATCACAACTATAGGTTGTAGGTATTGCTCAGAAGACATCAAAACCCTTGGATACCAAAATTCAGCTCAATCGGAGAACAAGTTTCTCGATGAACAGTGACTGTGAACAGTGTTTTTCAAACTTAAATTGCCAAATTATGCACTGAAAACAAAATAGAAAAAAAGAATTAGATAACAGTCAATCAATGAATTCCTATTTTAATTATAACGACTATTGGCTTCCCTAACAACGGCGCCAAAATCTTGGTAAAGGATAAATTCGCAGTTGTTATCAAACCGGCCAAGATTAATTTAAAAACTAGAAAGCAATATAGTGTTCACCAGGTCATATCCCAAGGAAGCCTTAATCATTAAATTAAACCAAAGAATTCACCAATTCTCAATTTAAGTAGAAAAAGGGAGTTTGTATGTTTAACGAAATTTAAGAACAAAACAATTAAACTAAATGAATTCAAATGGAAATAATAATGAGAAAGCGTAATCAGCCTAGGGTTGATGCCCCAATTTAATTCTTTCTTGTTCTTTCTAATATTTCTTAATTGATAATTCCAATCGGGTTCCTTGATTGAATACTAATTTAGAACCCCAAATTAGAATTCTATTCACCTACTAACAACCCGTTAGAATTCGATTAAGCATTAATAGGTTTCCTAAACAACTGTCTATTTGATCAACTCATGTTTAATCTAAGACCCGTGAACATTAAGCTAATCCATGAACCCATGAAAAATCCAAATTTGAAAGCAATCAAAATAGACATAAACACATAGATTCAATTAACAACCGCCAATCAAAACTAAGTTTAATCTAAAAAATCCATTCAAATGAATAAACATTCAATCTCATAGATTAATGCAATCAAATCTAAAAATCAAATTAGAACCCAAGATCAATGATGTTCTGGAACTTTGAATTGCCCTTGAAGCATCTTCCTATAGATTGATTACAAGGTGTTTAAGCTGTCATTACAAAATCCATGATTTTTCGAAAATATCTCTCCGTAATCGTAATGAACATTACCAGTGAACAGTAACCTGTGAACAGTACCGATGAGCAATAACGCCAATGAACAGTACCGCCGATGAACAGTAACCAGCGTAAACAGTATTGGCATGAACAGTGTCGCCTCTCTTCTCTGATTTTTGAACTCACACCCTAACAACAGGCATAGCCCGCGTCGACCTTTTCAAATCTGATCTTTCCTCCTTTTATTAGGGTTTTCTCCTCTTTTTCTTGGACTTTACGGGCCCCTTCAGTCTAGGCCGCCTCTCTTGCATATTGGGCTTCATAAAACTATAACATGAGATCCGCCAAGTCATTTGGATTTGGGCCTGAAATAGAATAAAAATATAGTTAAAAACCTAACAATTTAATATTAATCTTAATAAAGCATAATAATCCAAATAACAAATAAAGGTCCTAAGAATGGTAGAGAGACATATTAAATACTAAGTATTAAGGGTCCAAAATGTATAAATCTATATGTTATCAGCCATTCAATATGCAAATCCATGTTTACCATTAATCCTAATAATAATTCTCAATAACTATACCCAACTAATTCACAAATAGTAACACATCAAGTTAAATTAAAATAAAATAAAATTGAGTACATATATTGAACTTCAATATCTAATTAGGAAAATAATATTTGGGGTAAATCTCCATCTACTTTAATTTTTTTTAAAAAAAATTAAGTCAAATTTAACTGAATAATTCTAATCAATGTAATAGAAATAAAATTAACATGATATTTTTTCTCACTACCCAAATTGTGCCCCTTCAAAGCAATATGTTGAAACTATAATTTAGAGACCATATAATTCAACTTATTTCAATCATGCATAAATATTAAAAAATATATAAGTAATTTAATTCAATATCAAAATTTTCACACATTTATGGCATATTAACTAGAACAGAATCTTGTAAGGAGAGAAAAAAAAAATAAAAGAACAAGACATCCACTTATCTTCCTAATTAAATCAAGAAAAGAAATTTCTCCATATTGAATATCTCTAGCTATTCTTTGTAGCATCATCGAAGTTGTACACTATTTTTGTTGGAAAATATAGTCGTTCCTTACTCTCCAAATGTTCCAAATCATGAATGTATTGCTTTTCGCTTGTGTTTGATGATTCATCTAATGTTCTGGAACATCGACGATGTTTTGGAAATTTTTTGCTTTTTTTCCTCTTAGCATTTAAACCCAATTCTACTAAACTTGCTTAACCTTTTCACATTGGAAAAAAAACATGTCTTGTATCTTCCTTTTCTTTTTTGCACAAAGAACAATTCATTTATCCCATTTATCTTGGTTCTTAATATTGTATTTACTGGAAGCTTGTTATGGCAAAGTTTCCATAGAAATTGGACATGCTTTGGCAAAATCTGGAGATACCAAAGGTTTTTCCAGAATTTGGACCACTTACTTTTATCTGAGCAAGAGGGTTTGCTTTGTAGTAATTTCTTCCTTTGTTGCCATAATAGGTAACCACTCTTCATTGCATAACATCCATTCCATGTTGAGTGCCAAATTAACTTTTGTGTCTTCTATCCGTAAATCACCTATTGGCACCTGAAGACACTTTAGAAAATCTTCCTCATTTACAATTTCTTGCAGCTTGTCTACATTCCATGCAGTAGCATTAGGGATGAAAACTTCTTCGAAGACACTTCATATGGTTTTGCAGTTCTCTTCCCATGTTCATGTTTTAACAAATTTGAATCCCAAAATTTTATTTGCTGCCCCATTACTAATTCTCCAATGCAACCCTTCCACTAGTAACTCCTTGCCTTCAGTATAGTCCTCCAAATGACAAATATATGCTTATTTTTCTTGCAGTCTAGGAAATCCATATTTGTAAAATATATTAATTTCATGAAACTTCAAACCAAAGAGTTGGGATTCTAATATATATATATATATATATTCTCCAAGATTGCTTTGCTAAAAGTGCTTGATTGAATCCTTTCATATCTCTGAACCCTAATCCTCCTTGAGATTTTGGAGTGCATATTTTGTCCCAACACACGAGTTGCATTTTTCTGCTATCAACATTGCCAACCCCAAAAAATCCTACTCATAATCTTTTTCATTTCAACAGTTACTCACTATGGTATGTTAAAACAAGGCATTACATATTTTGTATAGCTTGAAGAACAAACTTAATGAGAATCATTCTATGAGCTTGGATAACGTATCTCTTCTTCCATCCACTAACTCTCTTCCAAATCCTATCTATGATATATTGAAAGATATCCCTTTTCCTCCTACCAATCATCAAAGGCAATCCCAAATAAGTGTCATTTGCACCACCTTCACTAATTTGGAGTGTGTTCATGAGGTCTCCCTATTCATTCACCGTGACTGATTGGCCAAAATAAATATTAGATTTTGAATAGTTAATCTTTTGACCTGAGTGTGCTTCATAAACCTACAAAAGCTCCACAAGTTTTTGGGCTGAAATTTTATTTGGCTTTGTAAATAGAATAGATTCATCTACAAATAGCAAACGAGAAATGGAAGGACTTTCATTTTTATATTTGAAACCTTGAATTAAAGATTGCCTTTCAGTAGTCCTTATCATTGATGACAATCCTTCAACACACATGACAAAAAAGAAACGAAGATAGAGGGTTATCTTGATGTATACCTCCCGTTGGTAGAAAACTTCTTGTATGTTTTCTATTAAGGAGTATTGAGAAGCTTGAACTTTGGATGCATCTCATGATCAATTCTCTAAAGTGTGATGGAAAATTCATATTCTCCATAATTTTGCAATAAAAGGCCACTCAATTCTATCATATACTTTTGTCATATCCAGTTTGACTGCAAGATATCTAGACTTCGATGCATCTTTCTTTTTAAAAGCATTGAAAATCTTATTCGTAATTAGAACATTATAAGTAATTTGATGACCTTTTATAAAATAATTTTTGTGTCATCAATTACATGAGACAAAAACTATTGCAACTGGACTTAGATATTAGCTTGTATACCACATTGCATAGACTAATTGGTCTAAATTGAGATATCATAATAGGATTATTAACTTTTGGGAGGAGCTTCTACAAGGAAAAGGAAAAAAACTTCATCTCGATTGGGCCTCCAAGATGCACAAGGGATAATGTTAGTATCAAAAGAAAAAGATTGAGGACATTGCAGTTCAGTTTTACACTAATCTCAATAAACAAGGCAAGGCAATAATGAATATGGATATAGAAAGCATTAATCGTGATCAATATGTTGGCAAGGCCTTTTTCAAGACAAGAGGTGGAAGTTGCATTGAAACAAATAGCACCAATGAAAGCTCTAGGTACTAATGGAATGCATGCTATTTTCCTACAAAAATATTGGCACATACTAGGTAGTAAGGTGAATTCTTTTGTGTTGAGTTTTAAAAAATTGTTATTTTTATCTCCGTCTTATAACCATTGAAATATAACTCTTGCTTTCCAATATCCAGCTTGCAAATTTTGGTAATGAATGACCCTATTGATTAGTATTTTTTCCTCAACTTCATCCATCATTGTTGCACTCTTGCTAAGTCCTTTTTTGCTTTCTTGAGTTACTTTTTAATTGACTTACTTCTTGTAGATTTACCCTATTGATGTACGGCTAATTTGAGTCCCTCAATAACACTCCCTATTTTAACCTCTTCAATTCCATCTTCCTTCAACCAAAAAGGCTCAAAATATGTGGCTTGTTGTCCAAAAGCCAAATGTTGTTGAAACTTTATATTTGTTGGTTGTGTGAGGATTGGATTATGATCACTCATAGCTTTTGTTAGTGATTTTATGTGTAAATCTATTGAAGGATTTTCACTACCTGCTATTAACAAAAGCAAAATCTATTATAGATCATATAGCCTCATGTCTAGTCCTCTTGTTGTGCCAAATGAAGACATGATCTTCTTGGAGGATTTCCACAAATTTTGATGCTTCAATTACTTCATGAAAAAGAATTCATCTAAGTTGGATTCCTTTCACTTTTTCCTTTGTGATCTTGATGGAATAAGATTTCATTAAAGTCTCCACAACAAAGCCATGGTGCTTGCCAACTGTGGCTTAAACATTTGAGTAGGGTTCAAGAACGAATACGGTGTTGCACATTAAGGTTACCATAAAAGCCACTAAATCACCATTTTACTATAAATATCATGCTGAATATGTGCATCATTGTCACCCTTTGAGAAACTAGAAATATGTTCATTAATATATCATCATTCCAAAGAAACTTAAACCACCTGTCGTTCCTTCCTTATCAGCATGAAAACTAGAAGTAAAACTTAATTTTAACTTAATAGCATCCATTATATTATTACAAAGCTTTGTTTCAAATAAAAACAAAAAACAAAAGTGTTTATCACATTTGATATATCGTTGAAGAGCGAAGGATTCCTCAACGCTCGACAATTCCAACTTAACACATTGGGACTGCCTTCCAACAACCATTGCCTTTGTTTTAATTACTTTGTTCTTCAATGATCTCAATTCATGGCTTGCTATCAATCTTCTTTTCTGCTCGTAAGTGGCTGAACCATTAATGCTTTCCTTGACTGCTTCATAAGAGTTGGCTGGACTAATATAACTTTGTATTTTGTTGTTCTTGTTGTCCTCCATGTTGTGAATATTACTTTTCACCATGGTATGGTGCACAATTTTATCTCTAAAATATATCTCCATTAATCCCATCACTTTATCACCTATCTCATTACCATCATTTGCAGTAATACAAAGATTTGACTAAGGGATATTATCATTCGAAATATCGGCAGAATGTGATGGAATTAGGGTTTTTCCTTGTTGCATTTGATCATTCTTTGTTGCATCTTGGCTTGATTAATAAGAAACTCTCCTTCTCATATGTGGAATCACAGTGGAGTAACATTCTCTGTTGTGAGGTAGCAATCTATAAACCATATGCCATTGATTTTTTATCAATCTTTCTGATGTCTTCCTTTAATTGAGTATGAAAAGTTACCTAAGATGAACATGAACATTGCAACCCTAAATCTGAAAAGATTCATACCATCTTCATTCGTCTCGCTGATCATGAACCATATGAGCATTGCTCCACAAAATGAACAAGTATTTCTCCAACATCTTTTGTCATCATTTCTCGATGCAATCCATGGAGTTGTAACCATAATTTAACAACAACAAAGTTAATCTTTTTGGGCATCAACACCTAGTGGACAATCATGCAATGATATAAGTAGTGAATCATAACACCACTGAGAGTTCGTGAGAATTCGAAGCTTATCATCAATACTTCCAAAGTAAAATTTGAAGGTATTTTTTGCAATTTTCACTACTTCCAAATCTATAATTCCCCATATTTTTGCCATAGTAGTTTGAATGGTTTTGAGTGGGATTATATTTGATGTAATTATCTTACCAACACAACATTGTTTACAATCATTCAAACATTTTTTCATTGCTATCAATCCAAGTTTTTTTGAAATTTTTTCGGCATCAATCAAGGAACATGCCTTCAATTGAGATTGGATATCTTTCTTCATCTTAGTAGTAAATTTAGGCCAGTGAAGGAGGTTCTTCACCACTAACCATCAAGCACAATAGTTTCTCTAGATGAAAGCTGCCAAGATACTAGTGGTTAAACAGTTCTTAGACAACTATCACTACAAAAATGGACTATTTAGATATATTTATTAACACATTTTAAAATTAAGTCTTAAAAGTCTTATATTATTACATATAAAATATCTTAAAAAATAAACATTTAGACAATCAAAAGTGACTTAATAGATTAAAGAAATACCTCAAAAAGTTTTAATCTAAAAATAATTTAAAAACTTTATTCTATTCATGCATAAAATACACTTTGAGATAGTTAAAGTTGAATCACTTATATCAAAGTTAAAATATTTATACCAAGTGCATTAAAGTAGAAAACAATATAATATATACCTAATTGAGATGTTTTAAACCATAATAGCCCCATTTTTTTTTTTTTTTTTTGTAGTATATTCATTGTACTAACTTTTTATTTCTTTAAGTGCAATGTTTGAGAACTTATATTTGCTTTATTTTTATTTATTTTTAAAGCAACCCAATAATATAAAATTAATTTCTTAATAAATATTTTTCATTTTAAAGGATTTACAATATATATATATTTATTTGTTAACTTGTCAAAATACATTAAATTTCTTTGGTTTTCAAAAAAAAAAATTGGTCAAAATACACTACTAGTTTGCCCGTTGCGATCCAAAGGCCTGAGAAGTGAGACCCTGACGCTACTGTCACAGAAACGGCGGTCCGGACTTCTATATTTAGACAAAAGAGCAGTAAAGGAGCAATATTCCGACGCAGACGCGAAAGAAATGGCTCGTCAAGCAACTCGACTGTTCGGAAGGTTGACATCCAAATTGTTGAAAAACCCTAGTGGTTCATCGCAGCAGCTCCGCCACTTCGGATCCCCGCCACCTTCTCCCGCAGTATTTGTTGACAAGAATACTCGTGTCATCTGCCAGGGTATAACTGGCAAGAATGGCACCTTCCACACTGAACAAGCCATTGAATATGGCACTAAAATGGTGATGATAGATTAATCTCCGAATTATCTGTTGAATTTGCTTTTGGATTTTGGATCTATGGGAGTTTCTTGTCGTGATTTGTGCTTGATATTTTTTTTTAGACTTTTCCGTGGCATTTTTCTAAAATTGCTAGGTTTAGATGTTTTTCTATATTCTGAATTTGCTCTCGTAGGCTATTTTATTTATAAAAGTGTTCTTTTCAGGATAAACAGCTTTCCTTGTTTTTTGAATTAATCTCTTCCCTTCCTCCACTCTGAATGAAAAGAACTGGTTACCAAGCTCGATATCCGGGGAAAGAGATTCTTCCCTTGGTCATTGAGGTGATCAATGGTTACTGGAATCACGCTTGGCATGAAGTTTGTTACTTGACCACTTAACCATTTGATTTATAAACTCTGTTTGATATTATGCAGGCGGGGAATGGTTTTTTTTTTTTTACTTTAATTATTTTGAAACTCTTTTACTTTTATGAAAATACAGGTTGGTGGGGTTACTCCCAAAAAAGGTGGAACTGAGCATTTGGGACTTCCTGTTTTCAACTCTGTTGCTGAAGCAAAGGTTGAAACAAAGGCTAATGCATCAGTGATATATGTTCCTCCTCCTTTTGCTGCGGCAGCCATTATGGAGGCAATGGAAGCTGAGTTGGATTTGGTTGTTTGCATCACAGAGGGGATTCCTCAGCACGATATGGTTGGACATATTTATTTTATTAATGCACTTGTTTATTTTTTCTCTTGAACGGCATGCTCATTAGGAATGACTGAAAAGCTTACCTGTGTATCATGGGAGCCAAATATTTCATTATCAGCTCCAAACATTGATTAAGACAAGTCTTATCATCCCGCTCCTAGAAAAAATGCAGCTTACCTTGGCCTTTGTAGAGATTATTTTGTGATCCAAACTTGTTTGTGTTTGACAAGAAGGCAATTTATATATGAAAAAACTGGTACATATTTCATAAATATGCCGGCATAAAAGTGCATGAAACAAGATCAAGCAAAGTGGTCCTTTAGGTATAAATTTGTGACCCTTTTCAAGATAAAGGCATATATGCACGATACAATTAAGCATGCTTCAACTCAAATTCTTATACAAAATAGCATACATGTAGAGAGAAATGATTTATATAATGTTTAAAGAACACCTTAAGACTCAAAATAGCATTTCAAAAGGAAAGCCATGAAAAAAAGAAAGAAATTAAAAAAAAGAAAGAAATTAAGTGTCATTTTTAGTTCTGGAGTTTTTACGTATAGGTTAAAGTAACAGCCTTGAGTTGAGTTGTTTACTGTTTTCTGTTCCTCTCTTTACCTTTGTATTTTTTTTCTTGACTTTTGCTCTTATAGCAATAGTTTTTATGGGATGCTCAGGGAACTAGTCTGTCCTCTAATTTGAAAGAGATATTATTTCATAATGATACCTAATTTTTTATTATTCTTATGATTACAATGATGAAAATATAAGTGTTTTAACAGGCAGCTTTACACAAAATGTGGGGAAATTTGAAGCTCTTCTGAGCCAATTTGCAGCCTACTTTAATATCCTATCAGTATTTATTTGTATTTTGGAGTAATAATTTTAATTGCAGGTTCGGGTGAAGGCTGCTCTTAAAAAGCAATCAAAAACACGTCTAATTGGCCCCAATTGTCCTGGTATTATTAAGCCAGGAGAGTGCAAGATTGGAATCATGCCAGGATATATTCACAAGCCAGGTCGGGTAGGAATTGTTTCTCGATCTGGTACTTTGACTTATGAAGCGGTGAGATTTCTTCTCAAATAATATATTGCTGTTAAATAAATCAATGATGGTCCAATTTATGTGGTAATCATAATTTCAATATTGTGATTTCTGCTCATGCACACACAGCTGCTGTTGAACCATTGACATAGACATTTATGTTACAGAATTTTACTTGATTAGTTTTGTTGTATAAGCAATTGATGCTTATTTTCAAGTGAGAACTCATAGTTGATATTGAAAGAGTATCTATTACTTTTATGTGGTCTATTTCTGACATCTAATTTTGTATTTTCAATATTTTGGTAATGAATGTTACATGGGCTTAATCATATTCTACTTAGATGACTTTTGTGTTGAAGCATTTACATTTACAAATTATGCCAATATGTGTAGCTTTGTTACTGATAACTTTGTTCATTTTTTTTTCTTTAGGTCTTCCAAACAACTGTTGTTGGCCTTGGCCAATCCACTTGTGTAGGTATTGGAGGAGATCCTTTCAATGGAACCAACTTTGTTGATTGCTTGGAGAAATTTGTGACTGATCCACAAACGGAAGGTAAGCTACTCGATGGATGAGTTTGATGTCAATTGAGTTATTGAAATTTGTAGTTGCTACAATTTGAGCTTCAATACTCAGAAGCTACAAAAGAACTTAGAGTTTAGTTGATTTAGGACGACTGTAGATATGTTGAACTAAATTAAAAAAGAAAGAAAAGATAAATCATATTTTAATTCTTGAACTTGAGTGATTCTTTAATCCTAACTGAATTGAGATAGCTGGATAGATTTCCATTCTTTGGCCAAAAATATATAAGGGATGCATAAGTTTTCTGAATTGCATTTTCAAGTTATGATAATAGCTGGATAGCTGCATATCTCCGGCAAAGTAACTTTGCATTTAGTTTAATTTGTGCCTTAATGGGAGTTAACATGGGACTATATTCCAGCTGTGTTGTATATCATGGTGATTTATTTTCAGAATGACTTTTCTTCATTGCTTATGTTTCTAAATTTCTGTATATGGAACTCTATTGCTGTACTAGTAATGTCTTCCTTCAGAATGATGTCAAGGTATGTACTGAGTGGCAAAAGCTCATCTATTTTTAAAAGGACTTGGGTACCTTTTAGTCAGTCTCATTTTGTTTGGTGTTTGCTATATATATATGCATCTTGGTGCTCTTTAATTTACTCAGAACTTTCTTTATTATAGTATTCCATGTTTTATTTTTTGATGTTTTGGTCCTAAATCTTTAAATTTCCTTTCAAATCATCTTACTGTTTTTTGTTTGTTGTACTTTGTCCTTCCGGGAAAAAATGTAGTATTTTATGACAGAATTGATCATGTGCGGGTGGTTAAGGGAAAAAGAGATATTAGATGTGCTTTCCATATTTTGCATTGCCTGACTTTCCATTGCCATTGCTCTGATTACTAATATATCCTCTCAGCACTACACATTTGAGACTTCATCCTGAAGCCAAAATTTCTTTGACACATTACCCCAATGCTGGGTATATTGTCCTTCTCTAATTTCTCTATTCCTGTCTCATATTTGAGCATTCTTTCTTGTGGTCAACCCACATTTGTATGATATCTGTTCCCACTTAGTACATAGTTTTCCCCTACAGCAATAGCCCAGGCTCCATTATTTGATCCAACCTTGTCACTCCGTAACTCCCTTGTTCCATCGTCAAGATTGGGTTTGAATCCCAACGCAAGTAGCAATAGAGGTCTTCAAATTGGAGTTGCTCAAAGAAAAGGTGGTGCAGCGAAAAAAACCAATTTTGGCTTGATTGCGTGAGAATTCTCTGCAATAAAGTATAAATGTATTGACAAGTTGGAGACTAAAAGACTTGTAAAATCCGGACACATATGGGAAATATAATCAGAAAATAATTAAAAAATACTGAAAAGTCAAAATCTATTCCTAATAAACTACTGCTAAATCTGTCCTGCATCAAAAGGACTTGCACAATGACTTGAACAATTGTTTTTACCCCAAGATTTAATCATATGTATATGTGATAGGTTTAGTCAGAATATTTCTATTTTGGGCAGAATATACCCATTCTTTTGGTTAGAAAAAGGTATCTGTGATGCATATGGATCACTATAAATTGTATCCCTTTATAAGATTAGATAAATGTTTCATAATGAAGTTTATTTATTCATAAATGAAATAAAATTCATTTATGTGAAGTTAAGTTTCAAACAATCACATTTTTCTTGTTGTAAGATAAAAATATCCCAAAGTTTATACATGAGTAGATATTGAGTAGATATCGGTATGGTTTTAAGAAAGAGAAAAGAAAAATAAAAAGGAGAGAAAAGTAAGTGAGAAGATTAATACACATATAGATGAAGTGTTTTAGGTTTAATTTGTTGTTTTATTACTATTCAAATTCTCTCTTAAGTGACTATATCAGCGAATTTCCTTTCCTTGGGTGAGTGCTTTTTCATATTGTACCTAGACTACATGAGGGTCCTAGGCACCTTGAGTGCTCTTATCTGCCTTGATAACAATGTTCCTTCATGCTGTTTCCCTCAGCCTCAAGTTTTATTGCTCACTTGTGTTTCATTAGGTTCATTTCAAAACGAAGATGATTTTGACGTATCTCTAATTAACATGCCTATTTTTGTTTCAGGTATCATTCTTATAGGAGAAATAGGAGGAACAGCAGAGGAGGATGCTGCAGCATTCATAAAGGTGAACTTTGATATGATCTTGGTTTCTCCTTTGCTGCAGATGTGTATTCTTGTGCTCTTTATGTTACTTCAACTCCCCTGTCAATTTTTTGATTTATCTATTCAGAATTTGTTGATCAGCTTCTCCCCAATTCTAACTGTGGTAGGCTTTGGATTGTCTTTAATTTAATAAAAGAGACATTAATTTAGTCTAGTGGGAAGTTTTCCCTGTTCGGTGATGAGTTACTGTTACATTTAAAGGAGACACAAAAACATTAAGAGATGAAATGGAAACTTAAAGAGAGAGCAAAAAAAAAGGAGCAAATTTGTGTTTAGCACCAAGGAAAAGAGAACTAAAACTAAGGCAAGCAAATTGGAAATAAATAAGAAACGAAGGGCATAGAGAAGAACTGGTGTAAACTTACAAACAAGAAACATCTAATAACATGGGAGTGTTTATTTGGGGCCATTGCTTTTAATTCTATATTTTTGTCTAGAAGTGGATTAGGTAAAACTAAATTATTTGAATGTGTTTAACCTCCTAAGCTGTGAAATTTGGTATGGATTTACAATCTAGTTTTCTTGAAAAACACTGGTCAATAATGGATTTATTCAAATTAATTTTGTCTAAGCTAGATATGAAATCAATCAGAACAGATCTTAATGCTTCAGAGGTTAGTTCAGATTGTAATCACTTGAGCAAACCAAGAAGATTTGAAGGACTTTTTGGCAGCATTTCCCAATTCAGTGAAATTGACATGTATTTCTTTTGGAAATCCAATTTTCTTTAATTACTTCAAACATTCTTGATTTTCTGTTTACCTTTTCATGCTTTCGTCTTAGTGAATCATCTATAAGCTGGCGGAGCCAGGTGTTGTTATGAGTCAGATGATTTATGGAATAAAAACAAATAAAATTCTTTGGATCAATAATTTTAGTTAAAAATAAAATGTCTAAAAGAGGACTGCTACATCATTTTCAAGTTCTTGCACCATTACTATTAAGGCTGGTGAAGATAGAATGTAGTTTTGGATTCTTATGATATATTTCCTGATATGGTTTGGAAAAAGTTGTCAAATCATGTGGGATAGCATTCGTGAGCTTAAAGAAAGGAAGAGGGAGCTGCTTGAAGAAAGGGATGTGCTCATTGTGAAATCGAAACTAGAAGATCTATAAGATTTAAATAAGTAGTCTTGCATGTCTTTCTTTGTTATTTTCATGTTGTTCAACATCTTTAATATATTTTTAGTTAACTTTCTAATGTAATGTTTAGTATTTTTAGGCTCCTTTGTTTATGCGTGCACAAGTGGATGTGGAGGACAACAATGAATCAATCTTATTCATGAGTTAATCTCATGAAGTTGCAAAAAGCTTCTGATTTGTGTGTATTCTGGGTGTTAGAATATAAGTTTCAACTTTAGAGGATTGAATGCATTCAGATTTCTTGAATTGGAGATTGATTATTTTATATGGTTGAACCTGAAAAGCACTTCTGTGTTATTGAAATAGGAAAGTGGGACTGAGAAGCCTGTTGTTGCCTTTATAGCTGGGCTCACTGCTCCACCTGGTCGACGAATGGGTCATGCTGGAGGTATTCTGTTCTCATAAATTTTTTTTGAAGTTAGTCCTTTGATTTTGATTATATGTGGAAATAATTGTTGATTGATAATTTGCAGGCAAATGCAGTCATTTTAGCATATGTACATGTTTGTTATTCTATACTACTGTGTATATATATTCTTGGAACTTGCAACATGTCACTGGGAAGCAATTAGTATCTAAACCCTCTTGAATATCTGCCTCGCTAATGGAAAATGTTTTTGCTGCCACCATTTTTATGTATTTCTTCTAAGATGGCTTTTAAATGAGAGAATTAAAATGTTGATCATAGTATTTGCATGGGGATGGATTTAGGCAGCATTTCTAAATTAAGAGTTATTTCTGCCTGAATCTTTCATGTTTTCTGGGGTTTCACCTGACCTACTTGTGTGGTTATGCAGCTATTGTATCTGGAGGAAAAGGTACAGCACAGGACAAAATCGAGACCTTAAAAGAAGCTGGAGTAACAGTGGTTGAGTCCCCGGCAAAAATTGGAGCTGCAATGCTTGAAGTCTTTAAACAAAGGGGTCTTGTTTGAACCTGCTTTGAATTTATTAAAGTTAAATGGATACATCATGAATCAAGAATGTAGAATTACCCATTAAAGACGTGCTTGCTGATGATAACAAAAGATGAAATATTTTTGGAAACAGAAAAGACCTCGTCATCCAGTGAATTCAAAATCATTCCTGCCTTTCATAGGTTCAAACTTTTCTTTATTACCCAGATGGAAGTTTGTGAATTATTCTCTTCTGGGTAGAGAGTTTTTTCTTCACCTAACTTCTACAATAAATTGGTTTACAAATTTCTGTTTATTATCATTATTATTTTTTTAATGCCAATTTCATTGCCGGCTCGAAGGCCTCTCCCTCTTTTGGTTGTTTCTGTTTTGATTTTGGTACTCATAGCATTGAGTTGAATATGGAGGTCAATTTGAATACTTTCTTTCAATATCAATTTGGTTCAAGTTTGATTAAGAAGTTTAAAAATGGAGTGTGATTTGAGTTTTGCTAATTTGAAAAGTTCGTCGTAGAAAGCTTCCAGGTCTTGAATGCTTTTATTGAGTTTGGATCTAACCGTTTACCATCCTTCACAGTTAAAGGGAGGAAATAAAATGAATGAAAATTTAAATTGGGAGAGAAAAGAGAAAAATGTGTGTGAGAAAAGAAAGAGGAATGATTTTACACTCTCTGAGAGTTAGGGGAGCAAACAAAATGGAGAAAGAAAAACTTTTTCTAATTAAATAGTTTTTTATTTAAAGAAATATGGTCATCTTAATCTTTAAATTATTTTTATTTAGACAAATAATATTTTTGGCCATTTTTTTTTTAATCTTCTTTTTCTATTTGTTTTGTTTTTGAAAAAATGAACCATTTGTCGAAACAAAAGACTATTAGGATTCAAAAGGTAAAAATAATAGTAATAAAAAAAAAATCATAAAGATCCATGAAAATAATTTGAGAATCAATTTTCTTGCGAAGCAACGAGTACAACATGGTGGAAAAATTAGTCTTTCTACTGCTATACTAAACTAAACATTTATCCTTGTCTATACCTTCTAGTTAAATTTCTACCTACTTTAAAAAGTTAAGTTGATAAATAGGAGTTAAATACCTCCCGCTCTGATACCATGCTAAATTGCCCCATACTCTAAAAGTTTAAACTGATAGAGAGGGGTTAACTTTATTCTCTTAATGCAAGATATGATCAATCATCTGATGTTATCCTGCACCACATAGCCAAAACCAACTCCATCGATAGAATAGGATGCATCCAAATTTAACTTATACTATTAAGGCAACTGTAGAGACTTAAAAGACTTGGCGTGAGTTTGGATTGAAGTTTTTTTCAGTTTTTTACTTAAATTCAAAAAAATGTGGTGTACTCATTTGGACACCACCTGACACAACACTGTTCATATCTGTCCACTTGACAAAAGAAATTTTTAAAAAAATGGAGAAAAGAGAGAGAAGATGCGATTGACTTTTCATGAAGGGAGAAAAGAGAGAAGATGAGAGTGAGTTTTTTTTTTTTTCACAAAGTACAAAGTACACTCTACAACAACCCCACATTTCTTTCTCTCTTTCTCCTCACATATTTTTTACTTCTTTTTCTCTCTTTAGTACTCTTCTCTCCCTTGTTTTTTTTAAATTTATTATATTATAAAATTAGTGGTCCAATAATATTGCATGAAGATAAAAACGAAGATCATGGATATGAACAACTTCAAGAATGGTCAATCTTCAGTAACAAAATTATAAATGATATAATTTTAATACAATAATTATAGATAATATAAAAAAAAATTATAAATAATACAATAATATTAATATAAGATAAATATTGACAATTAAATTAACTTTTAATATATAAATAATTATAGAATATTAATATATATATATATAAATATATAATTAATAATATATTACTATATATATTTGTATATTATATTTATAGATATAGATATAGACATAATATGATATAATATATATAACTTTTTAATGAACTTTCCTACATCTTTCTTCAACCCCACAAAGTATGAAGTACAACAACCCTACATTTCCTTCTCTCTCTTTCTTCTCTCATATTTTTGACTTATTTTTCTCTCTTTAGTATTCTTCCCCTCCCCCCCCCCTCTTTTATTTATTCCATTATAAAATCACTGTTAACCAACAACATTGAATGAAGATAAAAACAAAGATCATTTTGTATATAATGGATTTGAACAACTTCAAGAATAGTCAACCTTTTGTAACAAAATTAGCGATCATATAATTTTAATACAAGATAAATATTGACAATTAAATTAATTTTTAATATAATTAATTAACATATATATATATATATATATATAATTAATAATATATTGCTATATATAATTAATAATATATTGTTATATATATTATATTTATATAAATATAAATATAGACATAATATAATATATATTTATATAATATATCTATATTTTAGTTTTTTTTTTTTTTAAAAAAACTTATTATATATACTTTTAATATAAAAAAAATTTATCACATTACACATGTTCAACAAGAAAACACGTGTATGTGTATTATATTAAAAACAAACAAAATAATTTTTTTATGTATGAATTATTGTTTGTATGTGATGAGTTTGCATAGAATTTGTACTCATATTTTTTTCTATTTTTGTTTTTAGTTTTTAGTTTTCTGATTATAAAATATGAATAATATAAAAATTGGTTGACCATTTCAAGCATGTTCATGTACATGAACTGTCACATCTTTTTATATTCTCCAAAACATCGCATTTAGTCGACTAAATGATATCTCTAGTTTTTTTTTTTTTTGTACTTGTAAGGGGGGATTCGGGTGTTCTTTTTTGGAATTGTACGTCACTTATTAGAAAACTTTTTCACTTGTCTCCAACTTACTCCTCGTTTTTCACAATACACTCAACTGAACATAAAAAAAATTAACAAACTCAAAAAAAGCTACAATCCAAACACACTCTTAAAAGAAAAGATTATAAAGTAAAGAAGTCAAGAATATATAAGAGTCTATCATGGATAAAAGACTATGAAACAAATAAATGAATAGACATAAGAGTCTTCAATGGATATTCATATAATAAATATATTTATAACAATTAAGATATTATTTTAAGGAAAATTTCCTATTTTAGTCCTATAATTATTTTCATTTCCTGAATTTGGTCCTAAATTTTAAAAAATCTAGAACTTGGTCCTATGACTATTTTCGTTTTCTGAACTTGGTCCTAAATCTTAAAAAATATAGAACTTGGTCCTATAACTATTTTTCTTTTCTTAACTTGGTCCTTCCGACTAAATTTGTGAGAGTTTTCGGTCGTTTAAGTCACTTGAAAAGTAATAAGAAAAATACAATACTCTACCTCTTGTCATAAAATACCCTCATAAGACTACTTTACCTCTTGTCATAAAATATACTCTCATAAGACTAAGTATGTACTTTTTACGTGACTTAAATGACCGAAAAATCCCGTAAACTTAGTTGAATGGACTAAAGTTAAGAAAATAAAAATAATTGTAGGATCAAATTCCAAATGTTTTAAGATTTAGGACCAAGTTCAAGAAACGAAAATAGTTATAGGACCAAAAGAGGGAATTTTTCTTATAATTAAAAATTGTATTATATAAGATAATATATTATGAAAAATGAATATTTTTATGTAGATTTTTTTTTTTTTTTCTAAATTAAACAAATGCTACAAATATGTCTAAGAATAAAATAAATATAAAGTTTAATACAATGAAAATAAATTGAGGGTTTACTTTGCCAAAGTAGACCCTTAATTTTCTTTTTTAAATTTAAAATCTATTATAGTAATTAAAATTTATTATTTATAGTTTATAAGTGAAATTTAATTTATATTTTCAATTTTTTTTTTTTTTTTTAAATAATGGTTTACTTTTGCAAAATTTATAGAGAGTAGTAAAATTTTGAGAAGGTATTGTGTGTTAGCTCTGATGCTCATCACATCAAGTGGAAACTTTTGCTTCAATTTATTTTATTTTTTATTTTTACAATAAAGATTCAATAATATGGAGTAGACGTTTTGGACAACGATTTGTGTATGTAAAATATATATGTTGATGTAAAATAATATATATTTTATTAATTTAAAGTGTGGATTACGAATCTCTATATAATATGGTGATTCTTTCCGTTAGTGGATTTGAGGGTTTTTAGTGCTTGATCTTGATCTTGATCTGTCAATTGATGTTGATATTGGATCTCTTTATCTTTCTATTAGGATTTGATTTGATTTCTTTTAGGGCTTTTGAGACTTGAAGGAGATGAAATCTAATATGATAGAGCTTCGTTACCTTCAAAAATTTCTTTTTTGAAGCTCATATTGCTCTTCTATTTATAGAGAAAGAGAAGACAATGTAAGAGTCTTTTGGTGGTGATGTGGTGCCTTCTGATTGGCCAAGATAGTCTTTCAATTCTCATTGGACGGTCTTGTCATACTGCCACAAGTTAACATATAATTTGTCACAATAAAATAGTAAAGAGTAATTAATAAAAAGTAATAACTAATTAGGTGAAATTTTATTTACCACTTAATTAATCTTAAATTACTTTTACAAATGTTCACTGTCTACAAATGTCTCATTGGAAAAAGCTTACAATACATCATCACATGTATATATACATATATATATATATATATATATATATATTCTCTTCTCTTTATATTTTAATTACTATAAGAAACTATAATAAAATTTAAATTAAAAAAGAAATCGAAAATCTATTTTGGCAGAATAAACCTTCAATTTATCTTTATTATATAAAATATATATATATATATATATATTTTTTTTTTTTTGACTTTTACACATGTTTATAGCATTTGTTTATTTTTTTTTTAAAAAAAAATTCTACATAAAAGTATTTATTTTTCAAGATGTATTACATAATATAATATATATTTTTAATTTAAATAAAATTAAAATTAAAGTAATATCATAATATATTAATTATAATTTACTTCTTATTTGAATATTTATAGTTAAAAAATATTTAATTTTATATAAACTTCTTAAATAATTAACATAATATTTGATAATTATAAATTAAAAATAATTTCATTATATATATATATATATATATTATTTTATCATTACAATTTTTATTATAAAAATTATATTATTAAAATTTATAAATTAAAATTTATTTATAAAAAATAATATTTATAATTTATAAGTGAAACATAATTTTTTTTTTTTTAAAAAAAAGTGTCTATTTTTAGTTTATTTAAATAAAAGATTCAAGGTCTATTTTGTCACTAGTTTAAAAAATGGGTTAAAAAGTTATAATAATTTGGAAAATTTTTTAAAATTTATCCCATTTTGAATAAAAACTCCCCAATGTATATGTAATTAAAAAAAAAAGAAAGAAAGAAAAAAAAAATGAATTATGCTATAAAGGCCCTTGGCTAATTTTGACTTCCTTTGTCTGATGATCAAGACTTTGCACTTGAGCAAAGTTCCACTTTGAAATGAGCAAAGTATTAACTTGATGTTTGTGCCCTTATAAGACTCACATATGAGATAATCTTTTTATTCTTTCTGTTTTAGAATTTGGTAAATATTTTGTAGGAAAAATTAAGAATAGAAAGACAATAAAATAAAAGAAAAAACTTTAAGGCATGTATCAATGTTCTATACAAATTTCCTTCAAGATATAATGAAGATATATCTAATGAGAGTGTATGATGTTGTTTAGAATTCTTCTAGTTTTTGATAAGTGTATAATTTCTATTCTTGATATTAATTCTCTAGTAATTAATCTCAAGAATATTTATTAACGTAAATGGCATAGGTATCTATCAAACAAATGAGATATCCTTTCAAATGACATAAACTATATATATATATATATATATATATATTTTTTTTTTTTCAACAGAAGCTGTCTAGTCAGACTCGAACTATTCTGTCTCAATCTCGGTTCATTGAACCATAAAATAATTGTTAACATTTTGAAAATGTTCCAATAATTCCCCATTATTTTCAAAATAAAATTTATTTGAACCTTCACTTAGTGAAAGATCTATACAATTTATGTAAATAATATGGTAGTATAGACTTTGAACAAAATCATCTTTATTGATAAATTGTAGATACAGTCACATATAAAACTTAATACATAAAAAAACTACTCTAATAAATGACATATTTTAGTATTGTGTCTATATTATTCATGAGTGTATAGAATAAAGCCTTTAAATTATTGAAGCGACTAAACTTCACACTCATATAGGTGAATCTATCTGAAGTACCTCCGTATCTATGATACTTTGACAACATTTCTCTCTTAGACAAGTTGTCCTATAGATTCATTAAGTATTTAAAAGTAATCATCCTTTCAATGCAGGTGCCAAGCATTAATTAACTTTGGAATGGAATAAAAATATTAGCTTAATGCATGCAATCACTCTAATGACATACTTTACTCTTTGAATTTGAGACTTGACATAATACCAGCATTAACAAGAGGTTATGTAGTTAGGAATTCATCATAATAAGCTTTAATCCCATCCCTTTTTATGTTTTATTTAGTACCTCCCTTGTTATGGCTTTAGTAAATGGATCTATTAGACTATTGCTTGAACGGATGTAGTCTATTGTTATTACAATTAGAGATCAAATATCTAACATAACTATGTCTAAATTCAATGTGTCGTGATTTTTCATTGTAAACTTGACTCTAAGCTCTTGATAGTATTGCCTCACTATCGCAATGTATAGAAATTAGGGCTATTGGTTTAGGCCATAACAGAACTTCATAAAATAAGTTACGTAAACATTCAGCTTCTTTACTTGCTAAAGCTAGAGCTATAAATTCAGCAGCAACTATTGAATCTATAATGCAAGTTTATTTCTTGGAACCCCAAGAAATAGCTCTATCTCTAAGCATAAAGATCCAACTACTGGTCCTGGCATAGTCTTCATGACTTGTAATCCCACTTGCATCAAAAGATCCTTCTAATACTAAAGGATAACCACTATATTTAATTCCACAATTTGCAGTTTTCTTGAATTAATATTTTAATATTCTTTTAACAACATGCCAATGTACATCACTTGGATTACTTGCGTATCTACTAAATTTTCTAATAGCATAAGCTATGTCTGGTCTTGTACAAGTCATGGCATACTTTAAACAACCAATTACTTTGGCATGTTCCAATTGTGATAATTGGACTTCCTTTGTTCATTGTTAATTTAATACTTGGATCAAATGGCGTTGAGACAGGAACAAAATAATAATGATTGACTTTTTTCAAGATTTTCTCAATATAATGAGACTGTGTTATAATTATGCCATTTTCATCTCTTAGAATTCTAATTCCAAGTATGACATCTACCTCATTCATATATTTTATAGCAAAATTGCCAGAAAAAAAATCTTGGTATTTTTGGCTTGTTCTAAATCAATACCAAAAATCAACATATCATAAACATATAGACATATAATAACGCCTTGACCATTATTAAACTTGTTGTACACACATTTATTAGACTGATTAATTTTAAAACCATTAGCAAGCACTATTTGTTCAAATTTCTTATGCCATTGCTTAGATGCCTGCTTTAAACCATATAAAGATTTCACAAGTTTACATATGTTTCATGTAAACTTCTTTCTTTAATTCTCCTTTTAAGAATGCTCCACCTAGTGAATTACCAACATATGAATAGAAGTTAAAGCTATTAAAACTCTAATAGTTGAAATTCTTGCCACAGGAAAATTTGTATCGAAATAATCAACACCTTGCTTTTGTGTAAAGCCTATTGCTACTAATCAAGCCGTAAATTTGTCATTGTCAATTGTTTCATCAAATTTCATTTTCTTCTTAAATATCCACTTGCTGTCTATTAGTTTAGATTCTGGTGGAAGATCAACCAATTTCCAATTTTGATTTCCCATTATTGAAGATTGCATATTGCGATTTCATTGCTTCCTCAAATTCTTGAGGATTACCTTCCATATTATAACAATATGGTATTTTATTACTAACCAAATTTCTTGTCCTTTCTTCAAGAAACATGAAGAAGTTGGGACCAAAGTTTTTTGCCTTTCTAACTCGTATACTTCTTCAAAGATTTATAGAATCTTCATTATATACATCCAAAATATCCTTATCTTTATTTAAATTTTGAATTTTTTGTTATGAAATTTTGTATTTATCTATGAATTGAGGGACAAACCTAAAATTATCTTCTTCAAATATTGCATCACATGACTCAATTACCTTATTTACATGAATCAAGTTATTTTGGTCTATTACCATGAATTTATATGCTTTACTATTTTGTAGATAAGCTAAAAGGATACATTTAGTTCTCTTTCACTCAATTTCTTTCTTTTGGGGTTCTAGTACTTTAACCATGCACTACCCAACATCCATAAACTCTTAAATAGTTTAGGTTTGATTTTCTTTTATTCAAGACTTCATAAGGGGTCTATATAATTCCTTTTATTAGGAACTCTATTTAATATATGACAAGTTTTAAGTCAAGCTTCACTACAAAAGCCTTGACTTAAACAAGAATTAGACATCCTAGAATTAACCATTTCCATTAATACACAATTTTTACGTTTAGCTACTCCAATTTGTTGTGTTGTATATGGTGTTGTAGTTTTCATGGTTTATTCCTATGGTCTCAAAAAAGAAAGGATTGTAATATTCCCCTCCTTTATCTATCCTTAGACATTTTTAAAATTTTTCACATTATAATTCTATTTAACTTTTATAAATTTTAAAATTATCTAAAGCCTCATCTTTAGAATACATCAAATAAACATGGCAAAAGGGTAAAAAATCCTAATAACACTTGAACTTTATCGAAGTCCAACTTTCACATCTGAATTTTTTTTTTTGTTCAACTTTGACACTCGTTTTTTTTTTTTTTTTTTGGGTACAGATCTTCCACTTCCATCAATAATCTCTGTTATCATTATGTTAACTAACGTATGTGCATCGCACATGCACTTTTTAGGGGCATTTTTGTCCTCCAACTGCATTATGATGTTCTTCGCTTTAAATCCCCATCCCCTAACTTAGTAGCTAGTTTTTTTTTTTTTCTATTTTATTTGATTTTGTTTTATTTGGGTTTCCATTGATTTGATGTGTTTGAGAATTTTGGAGGTGTATATTATTTTCTTTCTTCTGTTTTTGAGTGGGAAGAATTGAACTAGTGTGGAGTGGAATTTTGGTGTAATTTGATAAATGTTTGGGCCTCCAAGGGTAAAATCAATGAACCAAGTAGAGACAGAGGTAAGGCCAGTGCTTGGTCCGGTGGGAAACAAAGCGAGATCAACAGTGGAGTTGAGAAAGCTAGTGACGAAGCCTAAGATTAATGTGACCATGTCTCCAGAAATCGATGAGATGAAAGTTCTGGTTGTCGTGGAAGATTCATCACTGTCACCCAAGAAGAAATTTGGGAGCTCTATCTCATCTATTATGAGGCATCAGTCACAACAACAAGAGCATAAGTTCTTTTTGTTGAGGTCTAATCTGTCAATGGATGCTTCGTGTTCCTCGTATTCCTCCACTGACTCTTCTCACAGTCGAGCATCCAATGAAGGAATAGCCGGAGGAGCATGATGCCCACGCGGATTTGGCAAAAGATGCAATGTGGGTCCAAAATTGAAAAATTCAGGGAAGGAATAATGGGTCAGTTGAGGATGAAAATGCCCCTAAAAAAGTGCACTTGCGGTACACATGAGTTAGTAACAAAATAATAATGGGGATTATTGACAAAAGTGCAAGATTTGTACCAAAAAAATTAAAAGTTCGAGTATCAAAGTTGGACAAAAAAAAATTTAGGTGTAAAAGCTGGACTTTGGTAAATTCAAGTGTTATTGGAATTTTTTGCCCTATGGCAAAATCTACTATAATCATATCTATAAAAGTAATAAAATATTTCTTTCCACCTAAAGTAGGATACTATGTAAATCATATTTTTCACTGTGAATTAATTCTAATAAACCTGATAACTTTCAATTTTAAGAAAAGACTTTTAGTTACTTTTGTTAGCATACAAGTATGCATTTTTCATAAATTTTATCAACATATGGAATTAAAAAATTAAGATTAACCATATTCATAATTCTTTTAATATTCACATGTCCAAGCTTATTATACCACAAATTAGAAGTCTCAACAGTATAAACAGAATCATAATATTATTATTGGTATTCAATTTGAACATACCAGTACAATAATAGCCCTTAATAGAAAATATTCCACTTTTTTATAATACAAATATATCAGCCTCGAAAACCAGTTTAAAGCCAAATTTGTTCAAAATACTACCAAAAACTAATTTTTTTTTTTTTTTTTTTATAATTTTAGAACATAGCATACATTTGTTAAAGTGAACATTTTTCCAAAAGTAAATTCAACTCCACGTTCCCAATTCCCAAAATTGGGAATGTAGCAGAGTTTCTCATGTATATAACTATATCATCAGAAACTTGTTTCATTATCTTGAACATGGCTTTATCTTTGCAGACATGGGCGAGTATCACAAAAATCAACCCACTAAGATGTCATCTTCAAGAAGATTCACTTAAAAAATCATGGCAATTAATTTCTCATTCTTGGCATTTGAGGAAAAGCTTGTATTTTTGCCACTACTTTTCTTTTCATTGTCTTTCTTCTTATAATGATAACAATTTACAATGTAATGTCCTTCCTTTCAACAAAATAACAACTGCCATTTTTATTTTTCTTAAATTTATGGGCATTGTTGTTTTGAAAAGGTATTTTCTCTGGTGATGAATTTGACTGCCTTTCTTCAATCACATGGACTTTTGAGACTTGATCATTGGACTCCTCTTGCACTTTTAATTCCTTTTTAAATTCTTCTTCTACATGAAGAGAATTTATAAGTTGCTCAAGAGAAATATCCTCCTTTTTATATTTGAAATATCTTTTGAAATATTAGATCCAACAATTGATTCATCCATATGCATTTTATGTTGAATGAAATTATTCAGAATTCTCTCAATTTCATGAAATTGTTCCATTATTTATCTGGTTTCAATCATTCTATAACTTTTACAACGAGAGAGAAGAAATTTCTTGCTGGTTTCATCTTCTAGCATGTACTTGTTCTCCAATTTCCCCTAAAGTTCCTTAGCAATTGATATATTGTGATAAATTCAAATAAAGCATCCTAATTGCATTCAAAACATGACCCTTGGAAATTTCATTATCTATATACCATTTTTTCCCTTTTCCTAGTTTCTTTAAAATTTTCATTATCCTTCTCAGTCAAAAGCTTGAGTCATGTAGGATATTTTCCTAAAGGACTATTTCTGTTTAGTCTCACTAGCATAAAACAAGCTCTTCCTCTATTTATAGGGGAGACAGGAATGAAAAATTTTCTCATTAATCCCAACATATGATTTAGAGAAGAAATGAAGAAGAGACAAGAATCAATATCATGAAGTTAAAGATCAAAGAGAGTTTACATATGTATATATTCAAATAACTTTTTAGTAAAGTCTGTAATACTCATAAAAACGTGCAAACAATTACTTTGATCATGTAAAAATTGTAAAAATTGAAAGGAACAAGATAATGATTTTGTAGTATAAGAAATGTGCACTAGCTACTAGAGAAATCTTGATTATATCAAGTAACAAAATTTGATGGTAATGGGAAAAATATTGTTGGTACTCATGAACTACTAACAAAATTCCAATAAAATTTGGTCCATTGGTAAAACGTTTGTTGGTAACTTCTACCAACAAAAGAGTATTTCAATTAGTTAGTAATTAGCAATAAAAGTGTTTGTTGACAACAATAAGTTTTTTATGGTAGTTTGGGATTAGATGTGAGTTTATATTTTGTATTATCAGTTGGTAATTACCAACAATTTTTTCTCCTTTTTACTAAAATTATAATTAGTTGGTGAAAAAAAAAATCTTACCAACAAAATAAATTAGCTTCTAAAACATACTAAGATTTTATTTTTATTTTTTTGGTAGAATAAATCATCTCATTGATAAATTCATTGAAATTATTAATTTTTGTTGATAAGTTTACCAATTAAATAGTATATTACCAACGTGATAGTTTATTGATTATTTTCAATAGAAAGTTTTTGTTGGTAATGACCAATATAAATGTTTCATTGGTAATGACCAGTTAAAATTTTGTATTGGTAATATTTGTTATTGAATACCAACAAAAAATTTTATTGGTAATATCCTTGAAAAAGTTCGAAGTATAATATTTGTTGTTAAATTGCAATTAAAATATTTGTTGGCAGCTCTCAATGATAATTACAAAAATATATATATATATAGACACACATTTAATAAAATTAAATAAATATTTAATTTATAATTTAATAATTACTAATTTTATTTTATTTTTTTAAATTACTCTATATATATATATATATATTAAACTATTCTCTAATTCTTTTCCTTTTTTTTTTTTTTTTTTTTAAATCTTCTTCTTCAAATGAAAGAGAAGGAGATCCTCCATTGCAAATAATAATTGAATTCTAATCGATGTGTTTTTCTTTGGGGGGGGGGGGGGGGGGGGGGGGGGGGGGGGGGGGGGGGGGGGGGGGGGGGGGGGGGGGGGGGGGGG
>JAXGGT010000169.1:859323-893398 GCA_035583425.1 Marsdenia floribunda | reverse complement strand
TTGTATGAAGATGATGATGAAAGAGACAATTAAGAGAAAGAACGAATGGTCGAAGTTGAGAATGGAGAATGCATTGCTTAGTGGCTGCATCAACAAATGCAATAGTGGCTGTGGCGGTAGTGGTAGCGGTGGAGAGGTGGCGGTGGAGAAGAGAAAAGAATTGTTGGTGTCCATGTGAGAAAGAATTACCGGCAACCTTTTGAGAAACCTGCTAAAGGACTGAACCGGCTGATAAAAAAATGTTTGAGGATAACATTAGGCCAAAAATAAGGTTTAGGGACTGAACCGGCTTCCCGAAAATAGTTCTGGGACTGAACCGGCTATTTTTCCAAACCTAAATAAAATTTAGGTAACTAATCAACCCAAAATAAATAAACAAATAAATGAAATTCAATTCTAGAAATCGAGAATTGACATCCTCACTTATTATTTTAATCATCATCACTAGTATTTGCAAAAATGAGAAATAATGGAAAGGGAGTGAGTTAGAAACTCAGTGAATAAATAAAATATCTCTCTGTTTCTTATTTTCTAAAAGGAACAAAACGTCATAAAATAAAATTAAAGTCAAAAGTCATATTTTCAAAATAATCATTCAATCAAAACAAAATTCCCTTTAACAGCTTTATCAATTAAACAAGAATATCAAAAATTCCAAATAATTTTTTTTTTTAAATAAGCTCAAGCAAGTATAGTCATTCGTTGGTTTACCGAATTCTGTCCTAAACTAATATCCCACTAGGACGTCTAGAACTTATAATAATGTAAAGCTTTTTCACCATACTTTATGGTTTCAAAACTTATAATTTCAGAACAAGTTTCTCTAACTAATTCCTAACAAACTTGAACCAAAAATTTCTATTTCACTTTAGGAAAACTTTAAATAAAATTGTAGTAAGAATCTTTAGTAAAAAATATCATCAGAAAGTTAAAAAATCAGAAAATTAAAAAAAAAAAAAAATTCAAGAAAACAATCCTTAAAATTACATAATAAAAAGAATATTTTAAATAATAAAATAATAATAAAAGAAACTTGCGGCAGGAAAAAAAAATACTGATGATAATAATAGAAATAATAATAATGTAATAATGATTCAGCATCATCATCATCATCATTATCATCGCTAAAAAACAAGGATGAAAATCAGAAAAGGTGTACATATATATATATATATATATATATATATATTTTATAAATCCCTTAATATTTTGTATGTTCATTGATATTTTTTGTCTTTAAGCTTTCACTACTCCATGTAATTAAGCTTCCACTACTCTATGTAATATTAACCCCATATAACCCCCTATTCATGTAGAAGATAATGGGGATTTATGTGTAGAAGGTTGTGGGGGGATTTATGTGTGTGTATTTGTATGTATACATTTGATCTCTATAAATAGGTGGATAATTCACATGAAATATTATAAGAAAAAAAAGTAGAGTTACACTCATATTGCTTTATCTTTGTTCTCTTGTTTTAACTTTATTTTTATCTTATTTTATAGTAATTTTATAACAGGTTATTAGCACAAATTAGTTTTCTTGAGAATAGATTTGTTTTTTTGAGATTTTTTCTACATTGTTAGGTATTTTTTATTTTAATTATTTATCATGTCAAATCTTTCAAAACTCAAGTTTGTATCTCTTGATATTTCTAGGAAGAACTATTTATCATGGATACTATATGCTAAAATTCATCTTGATGCTATGGGTCTCGGAGACACCATAAAAGAAGAAAATGTTGCATCAATGTAAGATTGCGCTAAGACAATGATATTCCTCTGCCACCATCTTCATGAGGGACTAAAGTCTAAATATCTCATGGTAAAAAATACACTTGTCCTTTGGAAAAATTTAAAAGAAAGGTACGACCACCAAAAAACTGTTATTCTTCCAAAGGCTTGTTATGATTGGATGGATTTGCAATTGTAAGATTTTAAATCTGTTAGTGAGTATAACTCCGCAATGTTTCATATAAGTTTTACATTAAAATTATGAAGAGAAGAAATTTTTGAAAATGATATGTTAGAGAAAACATTCTCTACTTTTCATGCCTCGAATGTGCTCCTACAGAAGTAGTATCGAGAAAAAAGATTTACAAAATACTCACAATTAATTTCATATCTTCTTGTGGATGAACAAAATAACGAGTTGTTATTAAAAAATCATGAAGCCTATGGCAATGATGAATAATAATGGAAGAGGACCTGCTTGCAGTTGTTGTCAAGGCCATGGACGTGGACGTGGTCATAATAACAAATATATGTTTTACCACCAAAAGTGGAATAATAATAAAGAGGAAACACAAATCTTTTGTCTTTATCAAGCCTCATTGAAAGAGAAGGAAAAAGGTGTTGAGACAAATCTTGTAAATTTTTTTTGATGACCTATTGATGCTACACACTTGGATGTGTCAGATTTTTTCATCAATCTGCAAGAAAATAATAATATTCTTGGTGGTAGAGAATATCTTAAATAAATGTTCTTGTATTAAAATTTCTAAGAATTGTTATTTTATTTTAATTTTCAATGATTGTTGTTTTGTTCTAGTTTTAAAGAATTGTATTCTTGGTCATGTTTAACTTTAAATTTATATTAATGATTACTTAAGTTTCTTTTAATGAAATTATAGTATATTTGTATTTAATATTTATTTGGTTAGTTTCTAATATTTATTTCTTCTTTATAATATTCTTTTTTATTATTATTATTATTTCTTATTTATAATATTTCTTATTTTATTTGTTTGAAGAATATGGATAATGATATATGTTCATAGACAATGTAACTACTCATACTATTCTTAAAAATAAAAAAAATAAAAAATATTTCATTGAAATAAAGATGGGTGATGCATATGTTTCTACAATTTTGAGTTGTACAAGATTAATTGAAGGCTCTAGAAGAGAAATTATAATATTACCTAAAAGAACAAAATTAACAATAAACAGTGCTTTATTTTCAACAAAGTGTCAAAGAAATTTATTAAATTTTAAAGATATTCATTTTAACATATATCATATTGAAACTGCAAATGAGGAAAACGAAGAGTATCTCTATATTAGAAGCATTGTTTTGAGGAAGAAAGTTACATTAGAAAAATTAAATACATTTTCTTTTGGCTTGTACTACATGAAAATTAATGCAATTGAAACACATGGCACAATAAACTAGAAGTTTATTGATACAAAAACTTTTATTATTTGGCATGATCGGTTAGGTCATCCCAACTCCACTATAATGTAAAAAATTATTGAAAATTCTCATAGGCACTCATTGAAAAACCTGAAGATTTTCAATCAAAAGAATTTTCATGTGCTGCTTGTTGTCAAGGTAAATTGATTATTAAGCCATCACCAACTAAAGTTGGAATTGAATTTCCTACCTTTTTGGAAAGAATTCAAGGTGATATATGTGGACCATTTCAGTATTTTATAGTTCTAATAGACGCAACTAGTAAATGGTTTCGTGTATGCTTATTGCTTGCTCAAATAATAAGATTACGAGCACAATTTTCAGATTATACAATTAAATCAATACATTTGAATAATGTTGGTGAATACTCTTAGCTTTTAATGACAATTGTAAGTCAATTGGCATAAGTGTCACTACAAAAAAAAAAGGGCTATTAGGACACTCTTAATCGTCCCAATAGAGTATATATTAGGGCTCATCATGCTTTGATGCACTTAATATAAATGCCTCAATAAAGACATAAGCGCATCAACTCTAGCCGCCTCAATAGCCTTTATATATGAATAAAATTGAATTTTTAAATTAAAACTTTTTGAGGCTCTTTTTTAATCTATTAAGGCATTTTTAATTGTCTACATATTTATTTTTAAAGGCGTTTTTATATACATAGTAATAGAATGATTTTAAGACTTGTAATTTTAAAATGCCTTAACAAATATGTCTCAATAGCCCTTTTTTTTTTGTAGTCTGTTGAACATCATGTAGCTCATGTTCATACACAAAAAGGGTTAGCTGAATCATTTATTAAATGACTCCATTTGATAGCTAGACCTGTGCTTATGAGAATGAAACTTCTTGTTTCTGCTTGGGGCTATGCAATTTTACATGTAGTAACATTAGTACACATCAAACCAACAAGATATCATAAATTTTCTCTATTACAATTAGCTTATGGTCGGGAGTCAAATATTTCTCATTTTGGAATTTTTAGATGTGCGGTGTATGTTCCTATAGCTCCATCACAACGCACAAAAATTGGTTCACAAAGAAGATTGGGAATATATGTTGGGTTTGATTCTCCTTCTATTATAAGATTTCTTGAGCCTATGACTGGAGATCCTTTTACGACACGACTTGCCAATTGTCATTTTGATGAATCAATATTTCCAATATTAGGGGGAGATAAAGAAAAGCAGTTTGGTAAGAATATTACGTAGAATACTTTGCAACATTTTGATACTCGTACAAATCAATGTGAACTTAAAGTTCAAAAGATAATTCACTTGCACAATATAGCAAATCAATTGCTAGATGCATTTAGTGACTTAAAGAGAGTGCCAAAGTCACATATATTAGTTGCAAATGTTCCTGTACAGATTAATGTCCTAGTAAGACAATCTGTTAATGAAATAGAAAATAAGTCTATAGCACGCCAGAAGCGTGGTAGACCAAGTGGTTCTAAGGATAAAAATCCCCGAAAAAGAAAAGAAGCAAATATTCAAAATGAGCCTATTGAAAATAATAATACTCCTAAAAAGTCAGGTGACATAACAAAAGAAGTTCAAATACCTGAAGATACTGAAAATATTGAAAAAGTAGAGAATGATGAGATCTCAATAAATTATATTTCTAGGGAAAAATGATCGAATCAAAGAGAAACAATTGTTGACAACACTTTTATATATAATGTAGTGTTAACTGCTATAAATGAAAATGATGATCATGAGCCTACATCTGTTGATGAATGTCGACGTAAAAATGATTGATTGAAATGAAAAGATGCAATTCAAGCATAATTGAACTCATTGGCAAAACGTGAAGTTTTTGGGCTTGTAGTCCAGACAACTGAAGATCTCATACCTGTAGAGTACAAATGAGTATTTGTGCAAAAAAGAAACAAGAAAAATGAAATTGTGAGATATAAGACATGACTTGTTGCACAAGGTTTTTCACAAAGACCTGGAATTGACTATGATGTTACATATTCTCCTATAGTAGATGCAATTACATTTCAATATCTCCTTAGTTTGGAAGCTTATGAGAAACTTGATATGCGTCTTAGGGATGTAGTTTCAGATTATTTATATGGCTTACTTAATAATGATATTTATATAAAAATCCCTAAAGGATTTAAGATGCTTGAAGCATATAAATCGAATTCTCAATAATTATATTCAATAAAATTACAGAGATCTTTGTATGGTTTAAAGCAATCAAGGCGTATGTGGTACAATCATCTCAGTGAGTATTTGTTGAAAGAAGGTTATCAAAATAACCAAATTTGTCCATGTGTTTTCATTAAGAAAGAAAATTCTGCATTTGCTATAATTGTTGTATATGTTGATGATTTAACTATTATTGGAACTCCTACAGAGATTTCAAAAGCATTAGATTCATTGAAGAGAGAATTTGAGATGAAAGATATCTGAAAAACAAAATTTTGTCTCGGCCTGCAAATCGAGCATTTGAAAAATAGAACTGAAATTTTTGTACATCAATCAACTTATACAGAAAAAGTCCTTAAAAGATTTTATATGGATAAAGCACATCCATTGAGTACTCCAATGGTTGTTTGATCACTTGATGTACAAAAGTACATTTTTTGACTTCGTAAGGATAATGAAGAACTTCTTAGTCTTGAAGTACCATATCTTAGTGCAATAGATGCACTAATGTATCTTACTAATTATATAGGACCTAATATAGTTTCTGTTGTTAATTTAGTAGCAAGGTTTAGTTCATATCCAATTAGAAGACAATGGAATGGAGTTAAACATGTCTTTCGATATTTTCAAGATAAAATTGACATGAGATTATTATATGCCAACAGTTCCAAACCACAACTCATTGGTTATACTGATGTCGGTTACTTGTTCGATCCACATAAGGCCAGATCACAAACATAGTATCTTTTTACATGTGGAAACACTACTGTTTCATGGCATTCTCCCAAACAAACACTTGCTGCTACTTCTTCGAATCATCTAGAAATTATAGCAATTCATGGAGCAAGTTGTGAATGTGTTTGGTTAATATCAATATCTTAACACATCGGAGAGGCATGTGGTTTATCTTCTTACAAGGAATCTCCATCAATAATTTATAAACATACTATTGCATGTATAGCTCAGTTGCAAGAAATATATATCAAACAAAATCGCACAAAGCATATTTCATCAAAATTCTTCTTCACTCAAGATCTTTAGAAAAGCGGTGATATTGATGTCTAATAGATTCGTTCAAGTAAAAATTTGGCATATTTATTCACAAAAACATTACTTACTTCAACTTTTGAAAGACTAGTTTGTGATATTAGAATGCGTCATTACAAAGATCTTATGTAATGATCAGGGGGAGTATACAAGGAATGGTGTACTCTTTTTTCTTCACTAGGATTTTTTTCCACTGGATTTTTTTTCTAGTAAGATTTTAATGAGACATATTCCTTGTACAATGGACATCCAAAGGGGAGTTTTATAAATCCCTTAATATTTTGTATGTCCATTGATATTTCTTGTCTTTAAGCTTCCACTAGTCCATGTAATAAAGCCTCCACTACTCTATGTAATATTAACCCGCATGTAACCCCCTATTCCTGTAGAAGATAATAGGGATTTATGTGTAGAAGGTTGTGGGGGGATTTATGTGTGTGTGTATATATACATTTGATCCCTATAAATAGGTGGATAATTCACATGAAATATTAACAAGAAAGAAGGTAGAGTTACACTCATATTGCTTTATCTTTATTCTCTTGTTTTAGCTTTATTTTTATCTTATTTTATAGTAATTTTATAACAATAAAAAAATTTTGCCACTTTTTTTTTCTCTTTTTTAAAAAATAATATATATATATATATATACACAAATATATAACTTAAACCAAAAACAAATTATTCCGTTCAAAAAGAAACAAAAAAAAAGTGAAATAATTTATCAAAAAAATAAAATACAAAGAAAATCAAAATATTCTATTTATTCACCTCTACGATCTTCAATCAAAATCTGGAATTCTACCAATTCGATCTATGAATTACAAATCAAATTTAAGCCTAAAAGGAGTCACAAATTTTGGCATACATTGTTAATACTTGTCAATCGAATTCTCTCGGACTATTCTCATTGACTGGCCACCTCCTAAGACGTAGACAAAATATAAAACTCTCAGAGACCTATATTCCCTATCAAAACCCTAAGACTTTTAATAGATAAAATTAAATTATATAAATACTTAAAATTACGTTATAAATCTAACGATTAAAATTTATAAATCTAACAATTAAAATTTATAACTCTAACGATTATGAATTTTATAAATTTTAGCTCAAAATTACAAGAACAAAAAGAAAACACAATAAAATAAAAGGAAGAAAGAATATTTAAAATTTTAAAGACAAAATTTGAATAAATTTTTTTTCTTTCACTTATTATTTTATAAAATTAATTAATGTTTTCCTTTTTTGTACAATTTTACATAATATTTATCAATTATTTTCAATTAATATGAATATGTTAATTTTGAAACTTGTAAGAATAGTATTAGATAGATTATGAAACTTTCATATTACTAAAAGTTCTAAATGTCATCTAAAATAAGGCTAATTAGAGGACAGAAAGAAATTATCTTCGAAATTTATTCAAATAATGTCATGTTTGTCTTCAAATAATATATATATATACGCAAAATATATTAAGATTACAAATTTATTTTTAATTAAATTAGTGGACAAAATGATAAAAGGATAAGTACATTCATTAATTAACCAATTAACTCTTATACTATACATTATACAACTATATATATATATGCTAAAGATAGTATTTGTCCAAGGTGCTGAGTGAATATTGAATTTTTAAAAGATAATAATTAAAAAAAAATAAAAAATGTAATAACAATTTAGATGTTTTTTAAAAAAGGAATGAATATTATTAATGAATATGTTCAATTAAGGGTATTGGAATTAAATCAGTTGAAAAATCATAAAACTATTCCTTAAAACCATTCAATCTAATGCCATGCGCAGAACACCACCAAACAATTCACTGTGTAAAGCTCCATTTGAGAACGACACCATAACACTAATAATTGTCCAATGTATAGATCAATCGAAAAAATGTAGATGCTATGGGAGGAACGGATAGCTACTCTCACCACACTAAGGAATTAACATCACACAAAACCTTCATGTAAACAGAAAGCAAAGCCATTAGATTATCCACTTCAAAATAGACTGAACGTTAAAATTTTAAAAAATAATAAATAAAAAAAAACTATAGCAACAATTTAGATAATAATCATAACAATTATTATAATTTTTAAAATTAAAATTATCTTATAATTTTTCTTTGAATTTTAAATTAAGCTGTTATTTAAGCTTTTAATCTATATTTGAATTTCAACTTTAATCTATGTGATTTTTCATAATCAAATATATTGAGTTTATATTAAATCATTTCATATTTGTGGTATTTCTGTAGTATGTTACATGTGTATGAGAAAGAAGTGCTTAAATCTTACAAAAAATAGAAAAAAAGGAAGAACAAATTTGTAATAAAATATTTATACAAAAAATGAACAAACTAAAGATGATATATATATATATAATGTAAAAGATGATAAAAAAAAAAAAAAAAAAATTCTAAGATATATATATTTTCTAAGAGAGAAAATGAAAAATAAATTAAAGAAAAACCAAAGTTTGAAATCAATGGTCTGCTCTCTTGTTTTACACATGGAAGAAACTTTATGTAAGAAGTGGAATCAATAGAAACATGAAAGAAATGATATGTGAGAAGAAAAAGAAAAAGACAAAAGGAGATTGAATGAAAAATTAAATTGGTAAAAGAAAATATGTCAATCTCTATTTAAGAAAGTAAATATAAAGGAAAAATTTATTAATTCATGAAAAAATAAAAATGGAGATAGAACATATTAATTATTACATAAAGGGAAGAAGAAACCGTACAATATAGGAAAATAAAAATGGCAAGAAGAAGAGAATCAAATAGATTAGAAGGTTTTAAGATAAAGAGAATGTGCTTATGTCCTAGAAGAATCCAAGCAAGTTGTGAATCGTTTTACAAATAAATTTAAGCCAAAGTTTGATTCTTCTCCCCTACCACCATCGCCATCATCAAGCAATTCTTCTAAATCTTTTGAAAGAATTGAAGTTAAAAATTTAGTAGAATAGGTGATATTCTTGTTGAGATTCTAAAGTATAATTTGCCACCAGATATATATCTATCTTCATCAACACGTGTTGCAAACTCTTCTTCTTCTTCTTCTTCTCTCTTCCATGCTTCTAAATGAGTTGTTCAAACTTACCCTAAAAGGAATACAACTTTTGTTTTCGTTGATGCTCTTAATTAATCCTCTAGAGGCTATGTTTCTCTTAATCCATTAAGTTAAACCTTAATTTTCTTATTAAGAAGAAATTAAAAAAAAAAGTCGGTTGATATTTACCATAAAAATCAATATGAATATATTAATTAGTTGTATTATTAGATAACATATAGAAGATCAGAACAAAAATATCAAGTAGCTTAAAAGATTTTGCTAAAGACCATAAAATCAAAGAAGTTCATCCAAATTATTAAATATATTAATTATTAGAACTATTAAATAATATATAAGAGATAAGAATAAAAAGTATTAGGTAGCTTTAAAAGATTTTACTATGACCAACAAACCAAAGAAGTTTATCCAAATTACCTAATGCCATTGAAAGAAAATATTCTTCTAGAAAGTATGTTGTAATATTATATATATGAGATATATGCAATAATAAATTAATAATTTTTAACTAATATTTCAATACACCTATATTATAATCTAAATTCAAAATATCATTTATCAAATTAATTAAAACAAAAATTAAATAAGAATTAAATTTTAAAAATACTCTTAAAATTAAATTGATAATGATAAATGAATTTTAAAATAAATAAATAATAAAACTATTAAAATTATCATGATTTACACATTCATTAACTATCTAATTATATCTTCATTTAGTACAGCTATATATATATATAAAAGAACAAATAATAATTTTTAATCAATATTCACGTATAATTCATTACCTACAATACAATCCAGATTCCATATTCAAAATATCCTTTATCGAATTAATTAAAACAAAATGTAAATGAGAATTAAATACAAAAGTAGTCTGAAAATTAAGTTAATATTGACAATTAAATTCTAAAAAGAAAGAAATAAAACCTATAAATTACCCACCATAATTGTTCATTATTGCAAATAAATTCAAAATGAATCAATTCTAACTCGAAATTACAATTTACAATAATACATAGAAAAAAGCTAAAAAAAAAGAAAAAAAAGGAAAAAAAAAAAACAATCTGTAATGATTAAAAAAAAAAAAAAAAAGAAGAAGAAGAAGTAGGAGAAATTAAAAATAACTTACTTTTAGTCTATTGTATTTGAAATTTTCTATCAATTCAACTTTATCTTCTCTAATTTCTCTCTATGCTTTTGTTATATAGAATTTTGAATTTTTGAAAGTTAGTTATTTTTTAGGTTTAGGGAATTTAGAATTTTCATAATTGACTACTAATTGCTAAGATTTCCCACTCTCCTAAAAAATTTTGTTTCTTTTTTTTGGCAAGTTTTAACTTTATTATTATTTTCCTTTTTAACTTTTTTCAAATATGAAATGCCTTTTATTTTAATGTAATTTTTTTTTTTCCAAAGAATCAAATGATTTCCTTTCATTTAGTTTTAATAGTAGAGTTCCCCCCCCCCCTAAAGAATTGGATGATTCCATAATTTTATATTAGAATTTTTAAGTAGATCAAATAATTTTTCACTATTAATATGAATATAATTTTTTTTTTTTTTATAAAGTAGTTAAATAAATGAGTAAAATAAACAAACACAGTCAAGAAGGTGTAGCTCAGTTGGTAGTAGTCTCACTTATATGATCCGAGAGCCCATGAGTTCGAGACACTACAAAGGTGAAAATGCCTCAAATTTTAAAAATAAATAAATAAATAAACAAACACAAAATTTGATCAATAATTCTGTTGAATTTTGAACATGAGAGGTCTTGTGACCTTTGAATTCTTTTTAAATTTTTAAAAAAACCATTTTAACAATTAACAAGTTGTAATAATAGTTTTTTCACTATTAATAGTCTTTTTTTAAAAAAAAAAATTGTGAAAATAAAAAGTTTGATAAAATCTGTATAATTGTATAAATCTATTTAATTAGATGAATATCTATTGTAGATTCTTATGTACTCTTGATTTCTTTACTTTTTAATCTTTTATCCGTTATAGACTCCTAGGTACTATTGAATTCTTTACTTCACAGTCTTCAAGTTTTTTAAGTATCTACAGTTGTATTTCTATAAAGAGAGGACATATATAATCATTATGGATGAATTGTATACAATGGTATTTTATGTTTCTTATGATTAGCTTTATAACATGTTATTAGGACGATGCTTGCGATGGGAGGGTTTGTTGTGAACTGGGTTCCCACATTCTTGGTCTAGGATATCTTTGAGCAGATATTAATTAGGGACCTTAAGCTCTTTACTCAATGATACGTTTTAAACCCACCTAAAATGTACCAAAACGGAGAATATTATTGAGCTATTTATAACATGTAATAAGTACGAATTCACTCTATTTTATCATGGCAAATCTTTCAAAATTTGAATTTATTGCTCTTGATATTTATGGAAAAATTACTTATCATTGATACTAAATGCTGAAGTCTATCTTGACGCCATGGGTCTCGAAGATACTATAAAAGAAGAAAACACTGCATCAATGCAGCATTGAGCTAAGGCGATAATATTCTTTCGTCACCATCTCCATGAAGGATTAAAGTTCGAATATCTTATGGTAAAAGACCCATTTATTTTTTGGAAAAATCTGAAAGAAAGGTATGACCACCAAAAAATGGTTATCCTTCTAAAAGCTTGTTATGATTGGATACATTTACGATTACAAGATTTTAATTGGTTAGTAAATACAACTCCCCAATATTTTGTATAAGTTCCCAATTAAAATTATGTGAAGAAGATGTTACTAATAACGATATGTTAGAAAAAAAAATTCTACTTTTAATGTCTTGAATGTGCTCCTGCAACAGTAGTATCGAGAGAAAAGGTTTATACAATACTCACAATTAATTTCATATCTTCTTATTACTGAATAGAATTACGAGTTATTATTAAAAAATCATGAAGCTTGTCCTATTGGTTTTGTTCCACTCCCTGAAATGAATGCAACAATGATGAATAATAATAGACGAGGTCGAGGTCATGGTTGTGGTCGAGATCGAGGTTGTGGTCATGGAAGAAGAAAAACTAAAAGTTTTTAGTGGACAAAGAAAAGTTGTCAAGAAATTTGAAAATTCCTATCATCGTTATAGCATGAAAGGTCATTGGTCTGGTACCTGTTGTACGACAAAATATTTAGTTGACCTTTACCAAGCATCCCTTAAAAAGCAAAACAAAAATGTTGAAGTAACTTTTGCAATTTAAAGTTTGACTCGTAAAGAAAATTATGGTGATCTTGATAATGTTAATATTGATGTCACTTATTTGGATGTGACTGACTTCTTTGAAGATCCAAAAGGAAGAATCGATCATTTGATCGGAGATGGAAGAGTCTGAAAAAAATTAATATATTGTTAAATGTATTATATTTATCTTTTATTTTATTAGAATATTTTATCTTTTATTCTTTATCCTTTTGGTATATTTATCTTTACAATTAGTTTTTATTATTTTTGCTTTTATTTATTTATTTTTATAATATTTATTTATGATGCTTTTTCATTTGTAATATTTATAATTTTTTTTATTGAAGAAAATGGATGAAGATGTATGTCTTGTGGATAGTGCAACTACTCATACAATCTTTAAAAATAGGAAATATTTCATTAAAATAAAGATGAATAATGCATATGTTACTATAATTTTTGGTAGTACAAAATTAATTGAAGGTTCGAGAAGAGCAATTATAATGTTACCTAAATGGAATAAAATTAATAATAAGAAATGCTATGTTTTCCACTAAGTCTCAAAGAACCATGTTGAGTTTTAATGATATTCATTTTAATGAATATTTTGTGAAGAGTCTAAATGAGGGAAATAATGAGTACCTCTATATTATAAGCATTGTATTGTGTAAGAAAATTGTATTAGAAAATTTGCATGAATTTTCTTTTGGCTTGTATTACATAATAATTAGTTCAATTGAAACACATGTCACAATAAACTAAAAGTTTATTGATTCAAATAATTTTACTATTTGGCTTGACCAGTTAGGGCATCCCAGTTCAATTATAATGCGAGAATTGTTGAAAATTCACATGGACACACCTTGAAAAAAGTTTAAAGATTCTTCAATTAAAAAGATTTCATGTGCTACTTGTCCTCAAGGCAAATTAATTATTAAACCATCACTAGCTAAAGTTAGAATTGAATTTCTAATGTTTTGAAAAGAATGCAAGGTGATATTTGTGGAGCTATTCATCTTTCATGCGGACCATTTCAATTCTTTATGGATGCATCTTGTTGATGGTCTCATGTATGTTTATTATCTACTTGCAACCTAGTATTTGTGAGATTACTTGCTCAAATAATAAGACTATGACCATAATTTTTAGATCATACAATTAAATCAATTCGTCTTGATAATGTCAGTGAATATTCATTTTAGACAATCAATAACTATTGTAAATCAATTGGTATAAGTGTTGAACATCATGTTGGTCATGTTCATACACAGAATGGGTTAGCTGAATCGTTTATTAAACAACTTCAAATAAAAGGTAGACTATTTCTTATGAGAACAAAATTTTTCATTATTGCTTGGGGTCATGCAATTTTACATGCAACAACACTTGTGCGTATCAGACCCACAAACTGTTATAAATTCTCCCTATTACAAGTATCTTACAGTTAGGAGCCAAATATTTCTCATCTTAGAAATTTTAGATATGCGGTATACGTTCCCATAGCTCCACCAAAACGCACAAAGATGGGTCCTCAAAGATGGTTGGGAATATATGTTGGATTTGATTCTCATTCTATCATAAGGAATCTTGAACCTGTGATGAAAGATCTTTTTACGGCGCAATTTAACAATTGTCATTTTAATGAATCAGACTTCCCAATATTAAGGAAAAAAAAGAAAAAAGAAAAGCAATTTGGTAAGAACATAACATGGAATACTTTGCAACATCTTGGTTCTCGTACAAAATAATGCGAACTTAAAGTTCAAAAGATAATATGTATGCAAAGTATAGCAAATCAACTACCATATGCATTTATTGACCTTATGAAAGTGATTAGGTCATATATACCGACTGTAAATGCTCCTTTATGGATTGATGTTCAAATAGGACAATCAGTAAATGAAATAACAAATGAGCCTATATCACACTAGAAGCATCGTAGATCAATTAGTTCTAAAAATAAAAATTTCCACAAAAGAAAGGGAACAAACGTTTTAAATGAGTAAATTGAACAAATAGTTATTCCTAAAGAGTCAAGAGATATAACATATAGAATTACTCCAAAAGAAATTCAAGTTCCTAAAAATGTTGAGAAATAAGAGAATGATGATATCTCAATAAGTTATATTTATATGGAGAAGTGATTAAGTCGAAAAGAAACAAATGTCGACAATAAATTCGTATATAATGTAGCATTATCTGTTATGAATGATGATAATAATTATGAACCTACATTTGTCAATGAGTGTCGACGTAGATATGATTGACTGAAATGAAAAGATGCAATTCAAGCAGAATTAAACTCACTTGAAAACATGATATTTTTGGACCTATAGTTTAGACACCTAGAGATATCATACCATGTAGGGTATACAAATGGATATTTGTACAAAAGCAAAATGAGAAAGATAAAATTGTGAGATAAAAAGCATGACATGTTGCACAAAGTTTTTCACAATGACCTGGGATTGACTATAAGGTCACATATTCTTTTATAGAGGATGCAATTATATTTTGATACCTTATTATTCTAGTAACTAATGAAAAGCTTGATATGCGTCTTATGGATTTAGTTATAGCATATTTGTATGGTTCGCTTGATAATGATATCTATATAAAAATCCTCGAAAGATATAAGATGCCTGTAGCATATAATTCAAATTCTCGAGAATTATATTCAATAAAATTACGAAGATCTTTATATAGTTTAAAGCAATCTAGATGAATATGGTACAATCGTCTTAGTGAATACTTGTTGAAGGTAGGTTACAAAAATAACTAAATTTGTCCATGTATTTTTATTAAGAAAGCAGATTTGGGATTTTTATAGTCGTTGTATATGTTGACGACTTAAATATGATTGGAACTCCTAAAGATGAAATTTTTGTTCATCATTCAACTTATATAGAAAAAGTCCTTAAAAGATTTTACATGGATAAAACACATCTATTGAGTACCCCAATGGTTGTTTGCTTACTTGATACAAAAATGGACATTTTTTGACCTCGTGAAGATAATGAAGAATATCTTGATCTTGAAGTATCATATCTTAGTGCAATAGGTGCACTAGTGTATCTCACTAATAATACTAGACTAGATATAACATTTACTGTTAATTTATTAGTAAGATTTAGTTCATGTCTAACCAAGAGACATTGAAATGTGATTAAACAAGTTTTTTGATATTTTTGAGAAACAATTGATATAGATTTAGTATATGTTAACAATTCCAAATCACAATTTATTGGCTATGCTGATGCTAGTTACCTATCTGATCCACATAAAGTCAGATCTCAAACATTGTATCTTTTTACATACGAAGGCACTATTGTTTCTTGACGTTCTACCAAACAAACATTTGTTGCTACTTCTTCAAATCATGCAGAGATTATAGAATTCATAAAGTAAGTTGTGAATGTGTTTGGTTAAGATCAGTGATTATATATATCCGGGAGACCTGTAGTTTATCTTTTGGGAAGAAATCCCCTATAATACTCTATGAAGTCAATGTTACATGTATAACTCAATTGAAGGAAGGATATATTAAACAGGATTACACAAAATATATTTTACCAAAATTCTTCCTTACTCATGATCTTCAGAAGAATAGTAATATAGATATTCAATAGATTCATTCAAGTAACAACCTTACAAATTTATTTACAAAAACATTACCGACTTCAACATTTGAAAGATTAATGTGCTAAATTAGAGACTCAAAGATCTTGCATAACATTTGATAAAAATATATATAGAGAGAGAAACTCATTTATACAAATGATAAAAATATGGGATCAAAATGACGGTTTTTTAAACTTCAATTTCAAAACAAACAAAGAACAAAAATAATAAATATTACTAAATTGGGATTATTATTATTACTATAATTAGTATTAATCTCAAGGATTAGTAGGGTTTTAAAATGAGACATGTTCAATCTTAACGGTTGATTGAAATAGTTTTCTTATGATTGAAAGGTCTATTTGAAAAAAAATATATAATTTTTTTTAAATAACATATTTTAATTTTTTTTAAAAAAAATAAAAATAAAAATAACTTTGATATGGTCTTTGTTCGAATTCATATTATATCTTTTTATAAAATATAGATGATCTTATCTTTAAAATCTCTATAAGGTAAAATCTGTGTTCAAAATTTTATGCAGTAATTAGATACAACATTTAATAAAATTAAAGGAAAACTATAAGAAGATGAAAATATATTTTATTAAAAATGTATAAAAAAAATATTCATATTTTAATTTTAAATAATTTTATATTAACAAAGTATTGAATATTATTTGTTCATAATCTAATAGATATGATAAAATTTAAATCCTATTACATATAAAAAAAAAATTAGACACCAAAATTATTACACAATCATATTTATTAAAAATATTTTAAATAGTATTGATAAAAAAATTTAAACTAATTACATATTATTTGAATTTTTATTCTTTACAACTTGAAATAAAATTTTGACAATAGTTTAATTAAAGTGTTTCAATATTATGTATTCATATATTATATTTAAAAATATTTATAAAAAGTGTAATTTGGATCTTTCTAAATAACATATATGACAATACTTAAGTCAAAATTGCTAAAAATATTATATGTTTTTACTGTTATTAACACTAGCTAACAAAATATGTCGCAGACAATATTGCTAAAGGGTATATTTATTATATTGATAATCTTCTTAATTTATTTTACTTTACAAATATCTTTTCTCTTTTTATTTCTCATATCTTCATATTCTTTATTTTATCGAGATGAACTTCTCCAGTTTAAAGATCCTTTTAATTTTCTCTTAATTTTTTCCATTTTTCCTTTTACAATTGTTTCTTTCCTTTCTATTTTTCTGTCTTCATTTTCATTATTTTATCTAATGAACATCTTTAATTTATTCATCCTCTTAATTTTTCTTTTTTTTTTCCCTCTTTTTATAGACCTTTCTTGTATCGTGCTTCTTATTATTTACTATTTGTAAGTGCATCTTAAAATTTCGAAAAGAATATATTAATACTTAAAATTCTGTTAAACAATATTCAAATCTATTTATGTTTCTATTATTTGATGAGGCCCGTTGTTAATTATGACCACCTATAATGATACGCTTGATTTTATATGATAAATTAAAGATTTTGACTTAAATCTCTTCAAATTTTTATTTTTATTTCTTTTCTATTTTATTTAATTTAATCTTTTATTTTTGTTCTTTTTCTTTGAGCTTAGAATTTCTTAGAATTGTTTGTTCACAAGTAACAAACTAGGTAGATGTTTACCTTAATTCAATTGTTTGTTTACAATTGAATTTTGCAAAGATTTTTTTTTTTTTATTTAAAAAATAGTATATAGTTTAAAACTATAATTAAAATGAGACCTCAAAAATTTTATCTTCATATTTATCATTTTTATTATTAAATATACAAAATATTTTTTATTTACTTTAAAAATTATAATTAGAAAAAGAATGATATCTCAATTAGTAACACTCTCATTTATAATTTAAAATACCACGAGTTTGAGTCATAAAAGTGGAAAAGTCTCAATATTTTTTTTTTTAAAAAATATAATTAAATTGTTATAATCCGGACAAGGAAAAAGAGAAGAATTGATTATTCCACTTTGTAGGGTTTTCTATTCCCCTATGTCGGGTTCCTCGTTTTCTGCATCTATAACGGCATCGAGTTCATGATCCTTGCACTCGAATCGTGGAGACCTTACCAAACTTCCCTAATCCCTCACTATTAAACCGGTTGCCCCTTCGTCGATCACTATCTTAGAATTTGATTTCTCAACCCAGATGAGGGAGTGCAAGACTCCATAGTTGGCCAATTCTACTCCAAACAAGAGATCAACCCGTGTTGTGTAAAGTGTGGAAGAATGCTGCATTTAAGGTTACCAAGTTGTGAACTAATACCTATCAATTTTCTTTTCTAACAAATATGAGAAGGAGTGGGAATTAGAGAATGGCCCTTGGCCATACGATGATACTTTGCTTGCACTTCAACTGTGGACGAAGCAGTTGGGATCAACAGATGATGGTGACTGGAACGTCCCATTCTGGATACATGTCCACGAAATTCCCAGAGAGTGCATGTCAAAAAAAATCTGCCTTTTGTCTTTTTGAATTCTTTCCAGGTTGGGAGAAGGGGCATATAAGAGAATTTCCAAATTCATGCGAATGCTTCTTTTGAATCCATGTGCTCATATCGATTAATGAACCACTTCCTCAGGGTTTTCCTCCGAATCTTCTTTCTATGGTGACTGCATTGTAACAATCAAATATGAGAGGCTCCCTCATCTTTGCTTTAAATGTGGTTCAATCAGGCATACTATTAATTTGTGTCCCAATTCCCCAGGGAGGTTACTATCCATTAGGAAGAAACCCTACCCTATGGCCCCTTTTTGCATGCTTTATATTCTCATGGAAATTTACTTTCTTTTTTTGATAATGTGGCTAATATTAAGACTGATTTTTTTGCTAATAATCCCTCTCCGTATGCAAATCAGGAAGCACATACAGATGCTATGGAAAATCTCTTCCCATGCAATGATAATAACATGGGGATCGTCCCTTTTGCTCCTACACACCCCCATTTGGCCCAACAAAATGATAACTCCCTAAACCTGCCTGTTTCCTTCTCTTCTGTCCATCATTCACCCCATGCCACTCCTAAGACTACCCTCTTCCCATGTCGTTCAATCAGGAAAAAAACCCTCCAAATGCCAACCCAAAAACCACTCAAATCCTAGAAAACCCTAACCCCCACCAAACGCTCTCATCCAGATTCCCCTCTAACCCATGTTGATTAGGTGACTATAAGAAAGGACGAATGCTAGATCTTTATTATGTTCCCCTTATCATGGCAGCGGCTATCCCACAGCCCCGCCAAGTGCCATGAAGTGCATAAGTTGGAACTACCGAGGGCTTAGGCTCCCTTGACATGTTCACGAGCTCAAAGCCCTTTCCTCTTCTCTCAATTCCTCTATCATTTTTTTGTGTGAAACTAAAATTTGCTCTTCTAGGTTAGATTTTATTCGTAATACATTAAGCTTTTCTGGGGGGGCATTTACATGGATAGTGATGGTTCATGTGGTTGTCTAGCCCATTTCTGGCATTCTCATTCTCTTTCTCTTAATTCTTCTTTGTTAGGTCACATTTCACTCTGATTCTAGTAATCCAGTGAGGCCCTGCCGCCTCACGGGGTTTTATGGTCATCCAAACCAGGATAAAAGACATGAATCTTAGAGGTTTCTTCAGTTCTTACACTCTCAATCTTCACTTCCTTGGCTATGTATAGGTGACTTCAATGAGATTTTGGGCAACTCTTACAAATCTAGCAGTGTGGTTCATCATTGTCCCTTACTGATTAATGGGTTTAGGTAAACCATTATTGCCTGTAGGTTGGAGGACTTCGAATTTAATGGTCCCAAATTTACCTAGTCTAACCGTAGGGTGAATAATCCAATCTATGAGCGTTTGGATAGATTCTTTGCTTATGAAGCCTGGATTAATATGTTTTCTCATCATCCTATGCATCACATCTCCACTACTACTTCTGATCATTTGACTATTTCCCTTGATGCTCAAACTTCCCACGTCCACCACCACTCTCGGTCGGCTCACATCCATCAATTCAAACCCGCCTAGCTTAAACATTTTGATTGTTCGTCGATCTTTAAAAGCTTATGGTAGCACCACATAGGTCACAATGCGGATGCTTTTTTTTTCGAAAGATGAATCTATCAAGGATAGTATGATGGCATGGTATCAGGCTACTATTGGCAATCTGAAGGAGGAAATCAAAAAAGCAAACCAAAATCTTAAATTGATCCATTCCTTGTAGCCTATTGAAAACCAAGTCTGAGCTAAATATTCTTTCTAAGCTCCAATCCCTATTGGAGATCAAGGAAATCTAATTGGCGTCAACAAAGTTGTAGTGAATGGCTTCTTGTGGGGGACATGAACATTGCTTTTTCCATAGGAAAGCTTCCTAAAGACGCCTTCATAATACTGTTCATTTTCTTCTTAAACTTGATGGGTCTAAGGCTACCACCATTAAAGATATGTATTCTACGACAGTGGATTACTTCTCTTCTTTATTCTAGACCCTAGGCACAAGGAACATCGATTTGTCTGATTTGCCTATTCCTTACCTCTCTAACAAATAGATCAATTTCCTTAATAGAGAGGTTTCTCTGAAAGAAATCACAAGGCTCTTTCTCAACTTCCTAAAATGAAGGCACCTGGTCTGGATGGGATGCAGGGCATCTTTGTTATGTATTTCTGGCCGAAGGAGGTATCTAACTATATTATAGACTTCTTCAGAGGGAAGCAGGATTTGGCTAGTCTCAATCACACATTCCTGGTTCTCATCCTAAAAGTTAAAGATGCTAAGACAATGACAAATTTTTGCCCCGTAAGCCTCTACAATTCCATTTATACGTTGATTTCCAAGGTCATTAACAATAGACTAGAGAAGGTCCTGCCCGAGTTTATTGACTTATCTCAATCGACCTTTGTCCTGGGGAAACTTATTACAGACAATGTCATTGTAGCTCATGAATGCTTTCATCAAGTTGCGACTAGTAATTCTGAGGGAAGCCAGTGCATGGGTCTAAATATGCTTCACAGCATGCTCCATCAGATGAAATTTCTGACTTGGTTTGTGGAGTGTATCATGCACTCTGTGAAATATGTTTCTTCCTAAATCCTCATGAACAAGCACCCTTCTGAATCTTAGTTCCTTCTTGTGGCCTTAGGCAAGGAGATCAAATCTCGCCTTTTCTTTTCATCCTCTGTGCCGAAGGCATCTCTACTATATTAAGACAAGTAGAGGAGAACCGTAGGATTCAATACATGAAGTTCAATGGCGGTGACCTCTCCATCTCCCATTTACTATATGTCAATGACTGCTTGATCTTAATGAAAGCTACTCCAGAGAATGTAACTATGGTTAGGGACATTTTAACAAGATATGAGTATCTCTTAGGCTAACTTGTTAATTTCATGAAGTCCTCTGTGTTCTTTGGAAAGGATGTGAGTACCCCGATGAAAAGTTGGATGCAGCTTATACTCACGGTGAAAGAAAACACGGCTTGCCACATATATCTCGGGATATGAATCTAGGCGCGAAAAGAAGCGTCAATTTCCAATTCATTATCAATTGTGTTTGGAAGAGATTATCTAGATAGAAGGAGAAGCTTCTTTCTATAGCTGCTAAAGAAGTCTTAATCAAATCTGTGGTTCAGGCTATTCCCACTTACACCCAATGCTTTCTTCTTCCTAAAGGTGTGAGGGATCAAATTCTTAACCTAATTTGAGATTTTTGGTGGGGTCAGGATGAGATATAGAAATGCACGTGTTAGAGGAATTAGGATGAATTGTGTAGACCTAAAAACAAAAGGGGCCTCGGTTTTCATGATCCCCATCACTTCAACAAGGCTGTCTTGACCAAAGAAAGCTGGAGGATTATCTAAAACCATCACTCACTTGTTTCTAAGGTTTTACAAGCTAAATATCACCCTTCCTCTTCTTTTTTGCAACCTACGATCAAAAAAGAAGAACTATAGTTTCCTTTAGCGAAGCATATTGGAGGGTAGAACGCTACTGAAGAGCGGTTTGCACTTCTATATTGGGGATGGTGCTTCTATCAACATGTGGAAAGATAGATGGATGCCTACCAACCCTAATATGAAGCCTATAATTGATCAGGCAGGTACATAAGGTATTTCTCGTGTTTCTTCATTTATTGATTCCTCTTCTATGTCTTAGCAGGTACATCTATTACAACAATGGATGCTCTCGACCGAAGTCGTCGAAGCAGTTTGCCAAATACTACTATGTCCGCTATGATCTCAGGATATTCTTGTTTGGAGCCATACTAGGCATGGGAAGTACACTGTCCGTTCAGGCAATTGGCTAGCAGCTCACCAAGATCACCTACGCCAACATTAGCAACATAGCTCGTCTTGAACAAGGAGGCAACCCTTGTGGCATAGTTTATGGCATATTGACATTCAACCAAAGGTCTGCCACTTCTTATGGAGGGCTGCATCGGGCATTTTAGCCATTAGTGAGAATATTGCTCACCTGGTGCACTGTAACCCTTCTTGCACGATATGTGGCGACCCTTTGGACACACTTCGACACTCCATTTTCAGTGCTCATTAGCAAGGAAAGTAGGAGTGACACAGGATGGAATACTTACTTTTGTGAGACTGTCTCTTCATCGTTCTATAATCTCCTTCAACAAATCATCAACGCTAGAGCGAAAGAAGAGGTCATAGAGTTTTGCTCCCTAGCATAGAATATATGGATGGCAAGAAATAAGGCTATTCATGAACAATCTAGTCTGATGATCTCATCCATAGTAAACTCGAGTTTTAGCATGAAAAACACAATTCAGCAAACCCTGAATACATCTTCAAGTGTTCACGTCCAGGTTTATCATTTGGGTAGGCTAGATGGTTCATCAATGAAGGTTCCTAATGGAGTAACTGTATAATTTGATGGTGGACTGAAGGGTATGAAAGTTGGGTTTAGCTATTCGTTCAGATAGCGAGGGGTTTCTGCATGGTCTGTTAGGTAGCATAAAATCCCACTTTTCCAGTGTTGAGATGGTGGAAGCAACTACATTATTACATGCAATTAGGTAGGCACATATACATGGATTCTCTTCTGTCAATTTCAAAGGAGATTGCCTAACTATCATTCAGCGCGTGAATGATGTGGAAGTAGACTTTTCCACCAGTAGCAATATAACTCAACTGATAAAGGAGTTACTCATTTTTTTTTTTTTTAATTTTCAATTCAGTTTGTTCCCCGTTCCTCAAACTCTTTAGCTCATTCGTTTGCATCATTTGGTTTGAACTCACTTGGTATCTAGGAGTGGTAATATTCCTTTTTAGTTTCCAAATAAAAAAAAAAATTGTAATAATCCTTTTTTTTTAGGAGAAAAAGAGAAGCTATGTATTAATATGCTTCCAATCATTCTGCAACAAATGCAGTACATAATGGTGGGATATGCCATCCCACAGAGCATCATGGTTAAATTGTTGACCTAGTTTAGCCAGAAGGTGCGCAACACCATTTGCTTCTGTAGGTGTAAAAACTATTTGACATCATCAAAGCACCAAGTGAAGAGAAAGTATATTCGTCCTCCAGTAAATCTTTCATTGCCAGAAGACAATCTTTCTCAATATGATGACCTTAATGTTATATGTTTTTGCAATTGTGAGACCTTTCCAGAGGGCTAGCAGTTCCGCATGATGTGCTGAAGTCGTGTGCATTAAAGGGCCTGCACCATAAGCAATTAGGCATCCCATATTATCCTTGATCACTAAACTAAAACCTGCCCCAGAAGTACGAAAAGATGCATCCACGTTCAATTTTATCAATCCTACCCCTGGGGGCCCCCAATAGGTACTCCGTTTTGTAGCCTGGGGTTTAGTCATCAATTTACCAAGATGGAACTCCTAATATTGCCGCAACAATCCCATGCTATGGTTAATTATCTCCTTTGGATGTGTGGTTTTCCTTTCAAAAATTCCAGCGTTGCGTGCTCCCCAGATTGCCCACATAATCATCACCACCTGCCCCAACGTGTCATTTCCCGCTTCCGAATCAATTTTGATATTATTGAAAAACTGCAATCAAGAGCATGTGTTTTTAATCCATTTCCCCAACTCCAAAGCCACTAATTGCCATATTTCCTTCGCAGCTGGACACTCAAAAAAAAAAAAAATGAGTGTCTTCTTCGAATTCAGTATGGCAGTGATAACATGTCTCCAGCACCGGCATCATTCTCCTCTTTAAATTCATTTTGGTAGCTAAAGTAGTAGTACAAACCCGCCACATGAAATGACAAACTTTTGGCGGCACCCTTAGATCCCATGTATTTCTCCATACACTTGGTGTCCCAACTGAAGTACGTGGGAGTTGTAGGTTCCGTTTGGAATTGTACTACCAACTTATATGCAAACGCAACTGTAAATTTTCCTGAAGGTGTAAAATGCCAAATATACCTATCCTCCCCACCATTATGGCATAAAGGAATCTTCAGGATTAGATCTCTATCTCTTTCACAAAATAGAGCATTTAGAAGTGCAACATTCCAGGCTCCATTGTGTTGAAGATGTTCCACATACAGTTGGTCATGTAGGAAGCAAGGGTAGGAAATGGGGCGAAAAGAAAAAGGCTCCGGTAACCATGGATCATCGAAGGCTTTAACTTGTTTCCCATTACTAATTTTCCACCGTACTCATAAGTAGTTCTCTTCCAAATAAAAAAGATTGCCACATGGATGAAGGTGTATTCCCTATTGATGCCGTCATAAAATCTCCTCTAGGAAAGTGTCTATGTTTTAGAACCCTAGTCACTAGAGAATTAGGGTTGTGAAGGATCCTCCACCCTTGTTTGGCAAGCAAAGCTTGATTAAACATCCCAAGATCTTTAAAGCCCAAACCGCCTTCAAGCTTAGTTTTACATAATTTATTCTAAGCAACCCATGGTAAACTTTTCCCATCTCCACTTGATTGCCACCAAAATTTTTTGGTAATAGTACACATATCTTAGCAAATACCCTTAGGTAGCTTATATATAGACATAGCATATGTTGGAATTGCTTGCAAGATGGATTTGATTAGCACCTCTTTACCACCCCGAGACAACAACTTTTCTTTCCATCCATGGGTCTTCTTCCACACCCGGTCTTTGATATAGCCAAAAACTTCATTTTTTGAACATCCCATGAGATAAGGAAGTCCTGGGTATTTTCCTTCTCCATTACCCACATTCATTTGCAACCTTTGTGCCAAAGCTTTTCTTCTACCAGTAAAAATAGATTTCGACAAAAATATAGAGGATTTTTGATAATTTATTTGTTGTCCAGAAACATGGGCATATTTTTCAAGAACCTGTAGAAGCACTTCTGTACTTGCATGATTATCCTCCAAAAAAAAAAAAAACAATAATCAGCAAAAAAGAGATGTGAAATCTGAGGTGCATCCCTTCCCATTTTAATTCCCACCAAACTTCTTTATTTACAGCTTGGTTTATCAAAAAAGATAGACCTTCCGCACATAAAATAAAGAGGTAAGGAGAAAGCATATCACCTTGACGAGGCCCCCTTGTTGATTTAAAACTTGGCGTTGGAAGACCATTCACTAGGATTCAAAAATTGACTAAAGAAACACACTGCAAAATCAAAGAAGTTATATGTCTAGGAAAACACATTTTTGTAAGTATCCATTCAATTCGGTCATAAACCTTAGACATATCAATATTTAGAGCGCATACGCATCAGAATTAGGGCTATCTTTTCCAAGTTTCAACCAATGGAAAGCCTCCACATCAATAATTATGTTATCCGTGATCACCTGACCCTGAATAAAAGCGCTTTGAGTTTCATCCACCAAGCTGCCCAAGCACCTCTTCAAACGGTGCACTATCATTTTTTGAAAGAATCTTGTAACTAATGTTACATAAACTGATAGGTCGGAACTCCACCATTGATTTAGGATGTTTAGACTTAGGAATCAAGGTAATGAACGTATCATTTAAATCACAAATATTCCCATTGTTATTTAAACAACCCAAAATAACATTAGTTACATCCTCACCTACAATGTGCTAATGTTTTTTTATAAAATAAAGCATGAAAGCCATCAAGACCTGGGGATTTTGTAGAATGTAAAGATTTAAGAGCTGCTTTAACCTCCAAAGCTGTAAATGGTTTGTCTAAAGCTGTCTGATCTACCAAACCAAGTGTTCGAAACTCAGTTGCCTTAAAGAGTGACTCATAGTCGATCGCCCCTTGATCACTATGAAACAATGTTTGAAAATACTCCATTGCTACCTTCGAAATACCCTTATGATCAGTTTATTTCACACCATTCCTATCTACCACTGCTTGATTATGATTCCGCCTACATCGAGAGTTTGCATGATGGTGAAAATATGTGGTATTGAGATCACCATTTTCAAGCCAATTTGAGCGAGCTCGTTGTTTCCAATACTTATTTTCACATCCCAAAAGCTTTTGCAAATTATCCTGTGTTGCCCTAATCTTCTCAGAATTTATAAGAATCAGTGAGATAGCACTTAATGTGGCTCGAGCTTCACTATTGAAGGGAGCCAAAAGATTTTTGGCTCCATCTTAGAAGCTGAAATTCATTCCCTCCAAGCTATCCTAGAAAACCTTCGGCCTGCCATTCATAACACCAGGCCAGTGTGCTTCAATAATTTCCATGTAACCAATCTTAGTAAACCACCAAGGCTCAATGCGTTTGGGGCGCATTCTAGCATCAGTACTTGCTGTCTTCGCTAGTTGTAGATGTAGTTCCAAAGCCATGTGATCAGAGTTGACAACTTGGAGAACTGAAATCAACATATGTGGGTATTTTGCTATCAAAGATCCATTACATAAAACCCTGTCAAGTTTACTCCATGTGGAATTTTCATTTTGTTGTCGTTTCCAACATGTAAAGGGCGCTCCTTGAGAGGCAATTTCAAATAAGATGACCAGGTCGCACTACTCGTCCAGTGTTATCATGCATATGTAGAAGTTCGTTAAGATATCCAATTAATAGCCATGGAAGGTGGCGATGCAAACCAAGCTCTCTGAGTAATTCCCAGGAATGAAATCGTGATGAGCTTCAGGATTGCTGTATACTCATGTGAAATAACATACGTCCTCATCAATCCAGTTCCGCAATTTGGCATCAATGTGCCCTATTGTTGTGGTATAACCATAATTAAAACCCAAGTTTATTTTCACATCATACATTGTTGTGGTAATTTTGTTTCCATGAGAAACAACACATCCGGTTTTGAGGACCGAATTAGAGTCTTAGTTCGTGAATTGCTTGGGATGACCCCAAACCCCGACAATTCCAACTTAAAAAACTCATTGGGATCAGCGGGGCTGCTTTGCAGCCTCCACCGTTGAAAGTTTACATTTTTTCACAGCATCCAACTATGAATTCATACAATCATTCACCTTACTAGACACCTCCCTTTTCTTCATGGTAACCACGAGAGCCCTTTGATGTTCACTGTTGTTGTTTAACATGTGCTGTTGTACTACCATATCCACTGTTGGTTGCTGATTATGAGAAGCCTCCACACAAATCAACTCTTTTCCCGCTTGCCTTTTAGGACTTTGGTTTGGTTCCATCTTGGTTTGAGGATTAGCCTCAATATTATGTTGGTCTGGTTGGAATCCTTCAAAATTGTGGGGGTTTTTTATTACAAAAATCTGCTCAGATCAGACGTTGTCCACTCCACCCATCCATGGACCGAAATCAAACTCTTTAACATCTTTTTCAACCCCTTCCAGTTTGGGACAGGATCGATTTCGACGGCAGATTGTTCACAATTGAAACAAAAAGTGGGCAATCTCTCATACTTTAACAGTGCAGCATGAATCATGCCATCTGGTGTGCTAAAACGTACCATTTAATTGACATACGCAGCCGAAAATATTTTACCCCACTCAGTCTATCCTCCCTCAACTGCAATTCAACACAAGAAAGGAAGGATTTTGCCAACTTGATCCTAGCCTCTAGAGTGAAGCAGAAGCAAGGGAAACTAACAATGTGTATCTAGAAATACTCCTGTTCCATATCTTGCAGAGTCCATTGTCTCTTATTGTTCCATGCGCGAACTAGAACCAACTTATTTTCAAAACTCCAAGGCCCCTTATTCAGTACAAACTCAACTATCTCTGGTGAAGCAAAAAAGATATGGAAGAAATTTTCATCTATGCGTTGGATTGAAAAGGATCCACATATCCAAGCTTTGCTCATAACCATTTTAAATCCCTCCATGTTAAACTGTTTACCCCCGAAGATGCAGACTACCACACTACATTCGAATTCAAACAAACCCTCACGAATATCGTTATCATCAAGGGAGATACAATGATGCTCTCCTTCTCCCAGATCCACGACACTCAATTTCTTCAAAATTGTATTAGCCATAGTCTCTCTAGGAATAACACCAAGAACTCGTTGTGTATTGATGCACAAAATATACATCAGAAACATGTTACATTATCAGCGGCACAAGAACAAGGTTATCAAAACATGCAAACATCACAAAAACCCTAAAGAAAAACACAGAAACTAGTGAGAGAATCCCTCGTTTTTCAGAGGGAGCATGAGTCTTATACTCCTTATTAAATCTTGGTTAAATTTTTTTTTTTTTTTTAAAAAAAAAATCATATTGAATAAAATGTCGCTTTGGTAATGTATTTTTAAAAGTTTAAGAGTGTGTTTGGATTTCAACTTAATTGAAGTTGAGTTAAGAAAATTTGTTCCATTTAATCATCATTCTATTGGAATAAGGAATTATCTCTCACCAATACAAAATGAAAAAATAGGCTTGCCACATCATGATCTATTATATATAAAAATATCTTTTTAAAATTAATAAAATAGCAATCTACAATTTTATGTGTGTATACTGTTGTACTAAAATATATTTTTAAAAATTACTAATTAATATTACACTTTTATAAAATAAAATAAAAATTAATATTATTTTACAAAACTTATCATTACATCTGTATAAAACTTATAAATTAAACATGTCTTTTTAGAACTTACAATTTATTTTTAATAAAATTACAAACAAAATTTATTTTAAATGTTAATCCAAACACATCTAACTACGGAGCCCTAAAATTTGGGCTTCCCGTTGGTTCCCAGTATTCCGTCTGAAAATCTCTTTTTTCACTTGCGGGCTCATAGCCCGTTACTTTTGCTGCCCGGAAAAGAATAAAAAGGGTCTGTGCTCTTTGGACTAATTCATTTCCATGCTTCCATTCTTGGCCAATGCCAAACAAGTCCTTTATCTAAAGGAAATAGAGAAAAAGTTCGAAGAAGAAAAAGGAAAACTGCAAAAATTGTCACATTTCTGGGTCTGATTGTGATATATTGATGATCAGTAAATTGGCAAATTTATGTGTACTGACTGAATAGAAAATCAGAGAGAGAGAGAGAGGGAGAGAGATGGGAAGGATATTTGTGGTGGAACTTGAAGGCAGGGCATACCGCTGCAAATTTTGCAAGACCAACTTAGCTCTTGTTGATGATCTTGTTTCCAGGGTATTCTCTTTTTATGTTTTAATTTATTCATGTGGGTTTTAGATATTTGATGTCTTTTTTTTTTTTTTTTTTGTGCTATGAAATATAGTTTGTAGTGTTTTTTTAATGATTCCTGCAATTGTAAGGGGGATAAATTTTGGGTTTAATTTTTGTTTTTCTGATTTATTATGAGAATATTTGGTTTCATTTTTCAAGAATATGATTTTATTGCTTTTCTTGTTTTATTATTATTTTTTTTAAAGACTCTTTCAGGAAAATCCAACCTAATTCCTCAACGAGAAATGGAATACACTTGAACAGAGAACCTCGGTTGGGTTCTTACTGTACCAATGTTGGTTTGACTGGGTTTGTTTAAATGCCTTCAATTGTGGTTCAAATTTAGTGCAGATTCCTTTTGCAATTTGTGATAGATTTGCCGAGATTTTTGGTTTATGTGTTTATTCTTTGTCATGCTTTTATGACTTAAATCTTTACTGATACTAGTTTGGAGCTTGTAAATGGACCTTGTATAATGGGCTTGAATTTCTTTAATTGCAAAATGCAACTGTTATTTTCTTGGATTGTTAGCATATGCCACTTCAAATAGCATTTTTCCTCATTGCTGTCGCAGCATTTAATACCTGGAAATGAGGCAGAACTTTCGTTTCTTCTTAATGTTTTTTCTTTTGGGGCGGGGTTTGATGCTTGATATGCTTACTACTTTCCATTTTGATTTTTTTTAATAAACTTGCCTATTTTTATGTTTATTACTCTCTGTCGTTGTACTTGCAACAATTTTGAAAATTTCTTGGTTTGTTTTAACTTATCACCTATCAAGATAATATTTATTAGTCTTTCTCACACAATATGTCAATATCCTTAAATTTTAACTAATAACAATTTACTATTCTTCGCAAAAGAATAATAAAAAGTCAAAGGATATTTTAGTTCTTTAAACCAAAAGACATTTTAATTTTATGTTTTCTTAGAGGGTGTGAAAAAATGGAGGCAGTAACCTTAGAAGTGTTTTTATATTTTCTGAGTTTGATCCATATGTTTTTCAAATCTTAATGGTTGTTTTGCAATTTGATCAGGCATTTCATAGCCGCAGAGGAAAAGCATACCTCTTCAACAATACGTGAGTTTCTCTTGGAACTTTTGAGCGTCTTACTGATTTTGAAGATAGGTTTTGGTTGACTGTTGATGCTATTTCTTCCAACTTGTTTCTGTTTTAGAATTTGATTTCCTTTAGCACATATTAGATGACGAAGTTTCCTATATTTTACTGTAAGACAATGGAGTGTTTTCCCTATAAAAAGCAAATGCAAATTTGACCAAATATTTTCAAGTTCTTTGTTATTTTCAGCTCATTTCTCCCTAATCTTGCTATTTCTATTATTGACTTTAAACTTTATTTCTGTTGTACAAATAATTTGAAAAGTTGGTAACTTCTAAAATAAAGCTGCCCTGAAACATTACAATGTTCTTTTACTGGTGGTCCGGCGTACTCATTGAAAACCTGAGTTCTAGCTTCTAACTTCATCATTGGTGAATCTGCATGTCTAACTTCATCATTGGTGAATATGGTACTTTACCCTACTTGCCTATTGTTATTTGAAATACACATAGAAGGATAGATCTTCAACAAGTTCACATTTTTATTATCTTGAACTTTAGATTTCTATGTGATGTCAACTGATATCCATTTTAGTAACCTTTGACTGTTCTTTGAGCTGGATGAGTAACTAAGTACCATATTTATGAGCCTGTTACTCTTGATGAGAACAAAATTGGTCCTTGACTTTGGGATGGTATACGTCCAACTAAGAAACGCTGGGTTTTTCTAATTCTAATTCAAACTATGCTGAAGCTCATGTTTTAGTCCTCAGGCAGTCATGATAAATTTGATGCTAACATTATCTTGAAAAGGTCAAGATAAGGAATTAAGCATCTCAAGAAAAAATTGACAGAACTTGTATCATGATAGTCTTATCCTCTTTGGACCAAGGATTCAGCAAATTTGCCACTCACCAAATTCATGTGCCCAACGAACCAGAAAAAATGAAATTAAACCTGAGAGAAGTGGTGAGAATTATTCCTTTTGGATACTTAATTTTTCCCTCTACTTTTAATGAATTTGCATGTACATATGGTAAATATTACTGTTTATCTTCATGAGAATAGGATGATGCTGAGATTATATGGATAAGGAATGTTTTTGCTAACTGATAAAAGCAAAAGATTGCAGTAAATCTGGTTATACCAAAAAGTCGTCGTCTTTATTCTTACTGTTTCGGCAATTTTGATTCTTGTATTTATGGATGTTGTCTAAATAAGGAATTAAGTATCTTGAGAGAAAGGACAATACTCACATCAGATTATGTTCTTGTCCTTGTTGAAGCAAGAATTTAAAAAAATTGCCATCCCTCTAATTCATGTACACAGTCAAACCAGAAAAGAAACTAAAAAGGAGAAGTGTTGTTCTAATGTTTTTAATTCATGTACATTGTCCATTACTTTTTAGTTTTCTGTGTGTATTTGTAGGGTGAATATAACTGTTGGTCCTCACGAGGAGAGGATGATGCTATCTGGAATGCACACTGTAGCAGATATCTATTGCTGTTGCTGTGGTCAAATTCTTGGTTGGAAATATGTAATCTCTCTCTCTCTCTCTCACACATGTGCATGTTTGTGATTCTTTTGGGGGACTCAAATGCACTCACTTGTATGTCTTGCCAACAATGGCTATATAACATTAATACTCTTTTCTGTTAACTGATACCGCTCCAATCAATTCCTTCCAGGAGACTGCACACGAAAAGAGTCAGAAGTACAAAGAGGGAAAGTATGTGCTTGAAAGGTACGTGTGCCTTTGCCATGGTTCCAGAAACTCACTCTTCTCGCTCCTTCCTCCTTCCTGCAAAAATTGGACCTCTTATTCATTTTTAGTTTAAGCTGATCTTTAATGTGAACACGTTCTGATGCAGAGCAAGGATCATGGACAGTTTGGATTCGGAGTTTTTCATTGATACACATCCCAGCATGAGTGACACCGAAGAGGTTTAGCTTTGATTTTGTGACGTGTAAATGTAATAATGTACCAACAATCGAGCAAGTGAGGCCTTAGTGATGCGTTATGGAATGTAGATGGAACAGAAAAAGTGTGGTATGGCTGTAGTAGTTTGTTAATCAGTAGAACCCTTTGTGTCACATATATATATATATATATATATATATATATATATAAACACTCACACTGTAATTTTAGCAGCTATGGTTCGATTTGTGAGGGTTTCCTATGTGCTTTTGATGTGAAATTTTCTTGGGAAGCTCTAAAGGTGGGGGGTTTTTGCAACTTACTTGGTTAAACATCGCGGTTTTGTTCATAGTTGTAGAAATTTAAAATTGGAATGGGGAAGGAATCGTAAAATGACTAAGAGGATGATATATGGATAACACAATTTTGAGGCGTGATATAAATAATTATCTGTGATTATTTAATTAAGATTTGTATGTTTATTTGGGTCAATTAAATTTAAATTTTCTTTTAATTTAAATTTTTTATTTGTATCATAGGGTTTTTTAGAAAATTTATATTAAGGTTTATTATTTAGGTTTGTTGATTTTGGAAGTTTTTGTAAACTCAACTTATTAAGTGGATTTTGCAACCGTTTGTGTGGTACCATTCATAATTAATTCTTAAGATTAGGATTTTTTTAAAATTTAGTTTTATTGAAATTTTTATATTTAACCATACAACTTGTTTTTCTAGTATTCTGGATGTATAACAGTATTGTTTTGAAATTTGGGATAAATTTGGGAGGTTTCTCTCAAGCTCGGCTTGGGTTTTTGGCAATTTTGGCTAAATTTGGTAACTTCTTTATCTTTTTGGTAAGTCGGTAATTGCACGTGATTGGTGGATCTACGTTCTGCTTTGGTTTTTGCCGGAATTTGCCCCTTCTTCGGCGGTGGCTGGCTGTTTCTTGTTTACTGCCCTTGGAATTAGGTTACTATTCTGGGTGCCTGGTGATACCCTGGTCAGTTCGTCCTGAGTGTTGGCATTCGTTTTTAGTGTTGTTGTGGTGTTTGGAATTGGTTTTGCTGGGTACGTTTGACTGGCTGGGATGGACGATGTTATACTGCAACGTCTTCTGAATGTAGACCTTGGTGTAACTGAAACGACATGCATTCCCTTGGCCTTGGAGGATATTCAGGAAGGTCTGCTTGAAGAAGACCTTAGTGTTTATGCGAAACTTTATGGAGGTAAAGCCTTCAATC
>JAXGGT010000169.1:848395-859223 GCA_035583425.1 Marsdenia floribunda | reverse complement strand
AAGTCCTAAGAATGGTAGAGAGACATATTAAATACTAAGTATTAAGGGTCCAAACTGTATAAATCTATATGTTATCATGTAGGCCAAAAGACGAAGGGGGGCTAGGTTTTAAAGATCTTGGTCTTTTCAACCAAGCTCTACTAGCTAAACAAGGGTGGAGACTCATTCAGCATTCGGATTCTTTGGCAGCTAGGGTTTTACAACATCAGTATTACCCTCATGGTGATTTCAAGCTAGCTAAATGTGGTTACCAACCCTCCTTTTTATGGCGTTCTTTTCTCCATGGTCGTGACTTATTAAAAAAGGGGGTTCGTTGGTGTGTGGGTGATGGAACACATATAAGAGTTTTTCATGACTCTTGGTTCCCTCAACCTCACTCTTTTAAACTGATTTCTTTTCCTTGTTTTCTTCATGAGAATTTTTTCGTTGACAGCCTCATTGATCATGGTGTTTGGAGAGATAATTTGCTGCAGGTACTGTTTTGTGACAGAGATCAAGATCTTATCCATCAAATTCCCTTGTGTCCCATGGGTGGTAGTGATAAACAGATTTGGCACTTTACTCCCACCGGTAACTTCACGGTGTCTTTTGCTTACAAAGTGGCATGGCAGCTTCATTACTCCCAACAACAGGCTACATCTTCTTCACACTCCCCCTCTCTATGGCGGCTCATATGAAGGCTGAAGATCCCACCAAAAATCCAGCACTTTCTATGGCAACTTTGTACTGGCACATTGGTCACTCGAGCAAACCTACAACGACGATGCGTACAGGTGGAGAATGTTTGCCCCCAATACTGGATGCATCAAGAGGAGGACACTCATTTGTTCCTTGATTGCTCCCTCACAAGAGAGGTATGGAAAATCCTGTCAGTGGACGTGCATAGGTGGAAGTCCACTGCTTGTTCTTGGCTGGAATTTTTTCACTACATTCAGCATGACAGTTTCAAGCAGCCAAGTTTTGTGGAGGAATTTGTTGTGATGTTATGGTCAATTTGGAACGCACGCAACTCCTTGGTCTTCAAAGGTGTGAAGGAACATCCATCAGCAATTGTGGCGGCTGGACAAAGCTTTTTCACAAGCTTGGGGTTGGACTCAGCAGCTATTTCTCTGCAGGTTGCTCTAGCCATCAATCCCCAACCACAGTGGGTTACACCAAACGCAGGCATGCTAAAAATGAATGTGGATGCAACTTTCTCAAGTCATGGTGCTGGTTTCATTTTCGTGATTAGGGATCATGTGGGCAGATTGGTATCCTCAGGAGCTGGTCCTCTGTTACACTCCCTTTCTCCTATACATGCTGAACTCATGAGTACATGGAAGAGTTTCCTCATGGCCAGGGACTTGAATATTCAGGTCTCCATTATTGAAATGGATTGCAAGGTGACTGTTTCCAGCTTATACAATGACAAATAGGACTACTCGGTCCTTGTTAATTTTCACCATATGCTGAAAGCTTTTTGTATTAGACAGGCAGGTTGTACCTTTTCTTTTCAACCTAGATCTACAAACAAGATTGTTCATATCCTAGCTCATGTAGGAATGACTCTTGCTCATGATGTATGTTGGGATGTACACCCTCTCCCTTCCGTTTTGTCACTCCTTCACTCAGATTTACAACGTTTCAATGAATGATTTCCTTTTCCACTCAAAAAAAAAAAAGTTTTAAGGCTAAAAGTTTAATTAAAAAAAAAAATTAAATACATTACTGAATAATAAATTATGTTTTATAATATAATTTAGGAAAATTGGTGATTTTGGTCCCTAATTTTTCTATCATTGGTGTGATTAGTCCTTTTCTTTATTTTTATATTTAGTAGGTACCCAATGTATAATAAGTTGATGAATTTGATCATTTCTTTCACAAAATTTGACTTGCCAAAACACAGATTTTGTGAAGAAAATGACCAAATGCACCAATTTATTATACATTGGGAACCTACTAATTAAAAAAAAAAAAAAAAAAAAAGGATCAACCACACCAAAACCATAAATATTAGGGACCAAATTCACCAATTTTCCTATCATTTAAAATAAATTAAAATCTTATTTGACCACCTAATAAATGAATGATAAATGGATATCCTCGATATTCATATAAATTTGTTTAAATTACTATATAAATTGGATATTTCAAAATATATTCATTTAATAGACTTCAACAATCCGAACAAATTTACTAATACGGAAATATTAAGTAATATTATGTTCAGTAATTTTTAATTGATAAAGATTATTGTGGAAATCTTATTATTTTCAACATATTCCTACTTTTTTTTTTTTTTCCATTGACAAAACAGATTCACTGCAACCTAAAATGGTAAGAATTTATTAACTTATACGCGGATCATTCCAATGGATTTTTTTTTTTAATTTCAAAATTGCAATGCAAATCCACTTTGATCTATCATAAATTATTCATGTATTAACAATGAAATACTAAAGAATTTATGATTTTTTTTGTCGCAAATCTTTCTCGAAGTTTGTAACAAATGTGTTATAGTAATTATTTTTGCAATGTATTCCAACCTTTTATTATTATTATTATTTTTTATTTTTCATTGACAAAACAGATTCACTCTAACCGAAAATGGTAAGAATTTATTAACTTATATATGGTGAGGTTTATTAGACGCGGAGCAGTCCAACGGATTTTTTTTTTTTTTTTTTCCCTCTCTATTTCAAAATTGCAATGCAAGTCCACTTTCATCCATCATAAATTATTCATGAATTAACATTGAAATAGTAAATAATTTATGAATTTTTTTGTCCCAAATCTTTCTCAAAGTTTGTATAACAAATGTGTAATAATAATTAATTTCTTTCTCTTTTCTGATACAAAAAATTAAGGATAGGATTAAATCTTCAAAAAAATATTAAAATATGTAGAATTATATAGCGAGATGGCTTGGTCAAATAATTACACCATAAAAGTTATTACCTTTTTTAAAATATTTGTAACTAACGATGAATCCTAGTTATCTTTTTTTTCCCCTATAAATTATCACATAGTTTTTTCACTAGTTTTCATCCCGTACTTAAACTTCTTTAGAGTTTAATCCTTTTTACTTTCTATTCAAGGTGAATGTATTCTCCCATTCAAAATAAAACTCTTTCAAAAGACCAATTTTAACGCTTTATTTTTTTTCCTGCATATTATAGCATATCTATATATCATAGTCTTGTTGATTTGCTTATCTTTTACAATGCAGTCATCATGGATTTGGTCTCCCAAAACTCCAGAAAGAACAAGGTGATCTTCATACTGGGTCCAACAGGAGTAGGAAAGTCACGTCTTTCAATTGATCTAGCATCTCATTTTCCTGCTGAAATCATAAACGCTGACAAAATTCAAGTTTACAAAGGACTTGATATTGTTTCTAATAAACTTTCTGAATCTGAGAGAAAAGGCATACCTCACCATCTACTAGGAGTGATCAAGCCAGATATTGATTTTGCTGCTCATGATTTTTGTTCTGAAGCACTGTTAGCAATGCAAAAAATTATGAAGTCTAATAAGATTCCAATCATTGTGGGTGGTTCTAATTCATTTCTTGAAGCTTTGGTAGAAAATCCTATTCACAATTTCAAGGCCAACTATGAATCTTGCTTCATTTGGTTGGATGTCTCTTTGCCTATTCTACATTCGTATGTCTCAAAAAGAGTCGATCAAATGGTAGATGCTGGTTAGTTCTCCCTCCCTAGCTATATTCCTTGTGTATATGCATGAATTGTACATTTGATTTATGTGTTGCAAGCATTCAATATGCAGGACTAGTTGATGAGGTGCGTGGAATTTTCAATTCAGAGGCAGATTATAACATGGGCATTCGAAGAGCAATTGGTGTGCCTGAAATGCATAACTTTTTTATTGATGAATCAAGATTGGATAAAGAAACCAGGAAGGTTTTACTTCAATCTTCCATTGAAAAGATCAAAGAAAACACATGCAAGTTGGTGTGTAATCAAATTAAGAAGATTAAACGACTAAGAGATGAGCTTCAATGGCCCATTTTTCATTTTGAAGTAACACCAGCGTTCTTGCAAAATGAAGAGAAGGCTTATGACGCATGGAACAAAGTGGTGCTTCAGTCATGCATCGAGATAGTGACTAATTTCCTGAAAGAATAGAAGAATACAATCTTAATAAGATTCTTTAGTATCTTATTTTTGTGTTATATTCATGCATGTCATAGTTATTTTGTCTTTCTTCCAACTTATGTGGAAGAATAATTTTAAAGTATGTTGTTTACTCATTTAGATTATTTTCCCTCCTAATCTCTGTTTCTTTTTAATTAAATTCTATTTTGTGATTCAGAATCTATTATGTCCATATTTACGAATTCGATCCAAGAACCTTTAGCCTTCTAAGTATTTTCACCTATAACCCTTCATCTTAAAAATCTCCAAAACTTTTTCCTAGCCCTTTATGTAAAAAATAAACAAAAAAAAAAAAAAAATTTAAGATAATTTTGTTGAAAAAAATACACTATTCTCTTTCAAGAATAACTAAAAATTTTTAAATGCATGAAACTCCTTATAAAATTAACTAATTATTTTATATTAACTTATTTTATTTTTAAACATTAACGAAGCCCTTGATTTTAACAAAGGCTTAGAGATGATAATTTATAAACAAGATTGTATAAAACACTATGGATAACTCGAAGACCTCGGTATTCTAAGGCTAAACAACGTTTTTTATAGAAACAATTATACGGTTGATCCCTTATTCAAATTCAAATGGTAAATACATTGCATTTAAACAAAGGATTTTCACATACTTCCAATTAAGTTATACATAAGTGTATATTAAAAAATAGGTTATGAAGTAATTAAATAATGGGTTTGTGTGCGACGATTTCTCGTGTGCAAATATAAATTAAAATAATATGAAATTAATTGCAAAATTTATATTTTATTAATAATAAAATATGTGGGTTACAAGTCTCTTATCTAGTTTGCTGATTCTTTTTTGTCAATGAATTCGAGGGCCTTTTGAGCTTAAACTCGATCCATTAGGTGATATCAATTTGGACATGATTCGTTTCAAGGGTCTTTGGACATAGTCTTGATATGGACTGACTTTGATGGCCTTTGAGGCTTGATTTTGAAGATGGATTTGGACTTGGAAGGGAAGTGATTCGATATGACAGAGCTTTGCTATCGCCGAGAACCATGTTATTTGAAGCTCTCTCTTTTGCTCTTCTATTTATAGAGTGTCATGCCCCGAAACTGGGACATGGCACGACCGTACCCTCAAGGTTTCCCCCAAGAGCACAAGGTCTCTATCTAAACTCAAAACATAATGAATAATACCAAAGTATAGATGAACAAAGGGATTAAGTCTTTAATATAACCTGAATAATCTTCAATTTAAAAATCTCCAAAACTTTTTCCTAGCCCTTTATGTAAAAAATATTATGTCCATATTTACGAATTCGATCCAAGAACCTTTAGCCTTCTAAGTATTTTCACCTATAACCCTTCATCTTAAAAATCTCCAAAACTTTTTCCTAGCCCTTTATGTAAAAAATAAACAAAAAAAAAAAAAAAATTTAAGATAATTTTGTTGAAAAAAATACACTATTCTCTTTCAAGAATAACTAAAAATTTTTAAATGCATGAAACTCCTTATAAAATTAACTAATTATTTTATATTAACTTATTTTATTTTTAAACATTAACGAAGCCCTTGATTTTAACAAAGGCTTAGAGATGATAATTTATAAACAAGATTGTATAAAACACTATGGATAACTCGAAGACCTCGGTATTCTAAGGCTAAACAACGTTTTTTATAGAAACAATTATACGGTTGATCCCTTATTCAAATTCAAATGGTAAATACATTGCATTTAAACAAAGGATTTTCACATACTTCTAATTAAGTTATACATAAGTGTATATTAAAAAATAGGTTATGAAGTAATTAAATTATGGGTTTGTGTGTGACGATATCGGGTTGTAATTTGAATTTTTCAGATTTGTTTTCGTTAGCATGAGATTGAATGTTTAATCGATTGATTGGATTTTCTTGAGATTGAACTTGGTTTTATTGGTGATTGTTAATTGACCATGTGCAATCATATCTGTTTAATTGTTTTTCAAATCTAGATTTTTCATGGATTCATTGATTACCTGGATGTTCACGGGTCTTAGATTAAACATGAGTTGCTGGATTAGATGATTGTCTAGGAAACCTATTAATACTTAATCGAATTCTAACAAGTTGTTAGTAAGTGATCGGATCTGATTTGGGATTCCAAATTAGAATTCAATCAAGGGATTAGAATTGCAATTTGAGAATATTAGGAAGAATGAGGAAGAATTAAATTGGAGCATCAACCTTAGGTTGATTACATTCAGATTCATTTAGTTTAATTGTTTTGTTTGAACTTTTCGTTACACATTAAAATCTCCACCCTACCCCCCATTTTAATTTGGATTGAGATAAGTGGTTTCTTAATATGATTTAACAATTAAGGCTTCCTTGGAAGATAACCTAGTAAGCACTATATTGCTTACTAGTTTTTAATTTAATCTTGGCCGGTTTAACGACAACCGCGAATTTAATCCTTTACCAAGATTTTGGCGCTGTTGCAGGGGAAGCCAATAGTCATTATAATTAGAATAGGAATTCATTGATTGACTGCTATTTAATTCTATTTTTCTGTTTTGTTTTCTGGGCACAATTTTGGCAATTTCGATTTGCGTGCAATGCTCATCGGGAAGCTGTTGGTCACTATTCATCATATTTTTGTTCTTTGATTGATCTGAAATTTGTTATCCAAGGGTTTTGGGTCTTCTAAGCAATACACACCACCTTTGGTCGTGACCCAAGCCGTATTTTTGCCAAATTCTATCGTTTTGACCACTTTTTCAAATTTTTAAGTTTTTTTTTTCCAATTTTTTTCATAATTTTCACTACTATTCACTTTTGTTTTTGAAGTTTTTGAGTGGTTTTTGTGTAATTCACTGCCATATTTGTGTTCTTCATTTAACTTGTTGCATGACTAGATCCTCCACAAATAATTTGGTTGAATTTGATCCAGAGATAGATAGGACTTTTCATAAGCAAGTTAGAATTCATCAATACAAGGATAGAGTAGAGATAGAGCTATCTATTGTTGAACTTGTTAGTGATTTATAGGATAGTTTTGAAGGTGATTTTGAGCATTCTGTGAATTATGAAATCATGAAAAGTAACAATAATGATGCTAGGACACTTAAGGAATTAGCAGCACCTGATTTGAATTTACAACATTCTTGCATAGAATATCCTGAGGTGAATACTAATTTTGAGCTTAAATTTGGATTAATACATTTGCTACCTAAGTTTCATGGACTTGCAGGTGAAGATCCTCATAAACATCTTATGGAATTCCATATTGTCTGTTCCACCATGAAGCCTCAAGAAATTCCAGAGGAACAAATTAAGCTTAGGGCATTTCCCTTCTCACTAGATGGAGCGACAAAGGATTGACTTTATTACCTTCAACCTACTTCCATCACAACTTGGAATGATTTGAAAAGATAATTCTTAGAGAAGTTCTTCCTAGTATCAAGAACTGTTGCCATCAGGAAGGATATTTGTGGCATCAGATAGAATCATGAAGAGACTTTACATGAATACTAGGAGAGGTTTAAGAAGTTGTGTGCAAGTTGTCTTCATCACCAGATTAGTGACCAGTTGTTGATTCAATATTTTTATGAAGGTCTTCTACCCATGGATAGGAGCATGATAGATGCAGCTGCTGGAGGAGCTCTAGTGCACAAGACACCCACAGCATCCAGGAATTTGATTGCAAACATGGCTCAAAATGCACAACAGTTTGGTACCAGATCAGGAAGGACCACCACGGTAATGAATGAACTCCAATCGTCAACTGACCAGGTAGATGTTCTAGTAAGAGTGAAAAACCTCATTTTTCCTGCTGATTTCTATGTCTTAGAGATGGAAGATGACAAGGTAAGTGGACATGCACCATTAATTCTGGGTAGATCTTTCTTGAAAATTGCTAAAACTGTGATCAATGTGCATAATGGTACTTTAACCATGGAATTTGGTGATGATGTTATTCATTTCAATATACTAGATGCCATGAAACACCCCTCAGAGGATCATTCTGTTTTTCAAGTGAACATACTGGATTTACTATTTGAAGATTTCTGTTTTGATGATGTGTGTATTGACTTACTTTCTGCATTTCCTGATTTTATTGGCTTAGATGATACCCTTACTTGTTCTCACTACTGTTTTGGATCTGATTAGTGTCATGAATGTTATGTACTTGAGGATTATATGAAATGTGCTCAGCATGACGAAATTCCTCATTCAGATTCTATTAGTTTTGTGGATGACAAGTGTTGTAGTGAACAGATTAAAAGTATCACAGAGATAACACCAACTAGGATGGTCCCTTCTATTCAAAAACCACCCACACTAGAGCTTAAACCTTTACCAGACAATCTGAAGTATGCTTATTTGGAAGAAGGAGATAAATTACCAGTGATCATAGCTAACAACCTCCAACCCGAGCAAGAAGCTAAGTTGCTTAGTTTATTATAGGATAATAAGACAGCAATTGGGTGGACACTGGCAGATATCCCTGGGATTAGCCCTTCCACATGCATGCATAGGATCCATTTGGAAGATGGAGCTAAAATGGTAAGACAAGCTCAAAGAAGGCTTAACCCCATGATTTTGGATGTTGTGAAGAAAGAGGTGAGTCAACTACTTTCTGCTAGTGGTGCTAACCACATCAATTTTTTACATTTATGCCCTTGAGGCAAAATATCTCAAAAGCAACGTATCTTGCATTACACCAAAGAGCAGCCTAAAAATCTCCTTTTAGATATTTTAAGGTGCTTCACCTAATTTACTTGGAGGGCAAGGAACCTTGACCTCCAAAAATAAAATATCTTCCTTATGATTTTCATCTATAAAAGGAAGCTTTCTTAACCAAACAAAGGGGGACGTTGATAATTCACGATACACTCTCTCTCTCAAACGTCATTTTCAAGAGTTTTCTCCAAGTTTTCTCTTACACTTTGAGAAGGCATTTTTTACTATTTTAATTACCTTCTCTCCATCGGATTCAACCTCTAGAATCCATTTACAATTCATATCAATGTTTTTAGCTTACTTTCTATAGCTAATTTAGAGAGGTTTCACCTTCAAAAACACATTTCTTTCAGGTTGCTCTTTGATATTCCCATCGGGACTATCAGTTTTTCATCGGATCACTGCTTTTCCCTTAGGGATACATTTTCATCTCCCCAATTTCTGAGGAGGTTTTATCTTATTGTATTTCCAGCTATATCAGATTGGCGCCCACCGTATAAGAGACATGAGACCACGACGAGCTGTACGTGCTTCCACTCCTGTTCCAACATCTGCCGATGATCCTTCATCAATCATTCCTGATCATCAGGACCATTTAGATCCTCGTCCGTCCATGGAGACAATCCCTGAGAATGCTCCACCAACTATACCTTCCCCTGTTCATCCCTCTGTAGCTCCTTCAGATGAACCTATTCCTAATGATTCAGAGCATGACATGGATGAAGAGTTTCATTGTTCTTTAAGTCATGGCAAACACCTCGACTTTCTTCTTTTACATATGGCGGAGTTTAATGAATTTCTGAAGTTTAAGCAAGCTGAGAAGAAGTTCAAAGTTCCATTGACCAATAATGGTGATGATGTCCCTCCTCCTGTTGTCTCACGAACAGAAAAACCTCCGACTGACAACTTGCGATCGGGACATCCTGCGCCCGATCCCAATTTCGGCAACAACAACCCGTAGCTGTACATGGTGATAGCCCATCTGTTGAGGCCCAATGTCTTGGTCAACCAGCCACAATTCCAGTACCACCTCCTCCTACAGAACAAGTCAATACTACTCACTCCGGCGCAATTTCCCCTCCAACAATGCCTCCGATGGCTCCCACTTTCTGTCAGCAAGCCAATCAGACCAGTTCAGCTTCTAGTGTGTACTTTGTTTGTGATTAAAATGGCATAAAAAATTTTTAAAAAAAATAAAGCAAATCACATAGGATTGTCACATAATCAAACACAACTAAGGCAGAGTACCTATCGCATGTAGATAGTAACAAGGAAGCATCACGATTTTACATTTATAATATCATATAATCCCAAGAACGTGGCAAAAGCTTTTTAGTAACTACCAATTATGACAAGATTAATGATTAATGAGATTAAGGTAACAATTCAATTCATTTAAATTGATAGAGAAAAAGAAAAAATAAAAATTCCGTTATGCAATATAAAAGAAAATAGGAATTTACGATAAAAACTAATGAAACAATTAGTAAGACCAATATTCGAAAAATGCAACTTGCAAGTGGATCTAAGGCAATTGAGAAATACTAATTATTTTACTACCGTACTTGAGTTATCTAAATTGATCACTTCGATACGGTTCGTCGCAAGCAATCCTAACATTAATTTCTAACTTAAGATTATTAGGATGCCTAACATATCAAGGTCTGATCATGTTATTTATCCTAATCCGGCAATTCAATATTCACCTAAGGTCTAGACTGAAGAAAGAATTGTCAATTTAAACTCTATTGAATTACATGCTCAAGTAATTCTAACATTGATGATCATGGCATAATTCAATTAGCAATTCAAATTGAAAGCATAAAATAATGGAAATTCTTAATGAAAATTCATTCAACTCCTTCCCGGGAATGTACAATAAAACTCTAATTATTCATTCAAAAGATAGAAATTCCTAGGAACAGAATTCAATTAAATATTCAACATTCAAAGATACAAAATAAGAAGAAAGGGAAAGAGA
>JAXGGT010000169.1:807000-818267 GCA_035583425.1 Marsdenia floribunda | reverse complement strand
GAAATCTCCGGTTAATTTTAAAAATGGATCCTGCGTTTGAATTCATTGTCGAAAATGGTAGGTTTGCTAAAACTTTTAGGGGTTCACCAAAGGGGAAAAGAATTGGAGAAGAAGGCTGGTTGGTAATTTTTATTATTAAAAAGTTGAATTTTCAATTTGGCCCCTCATTAGTTGACCAAGTCCATGGAACTGGCATTGACTTGATTGGAGAAGTGAAATTTCAAGGGAAAAAAACTAAAGTTAAGCCTGTAAAAATTTTAGTTACCTTAAAAGTTACAAATAAAGATCGAGGATTAAAGTTGGATCTCGTAAAAGTTTAGTAACTAAATGCAACATTTTACCCAAAAAAAAAAACAAAATTATCTCTAAAAATATCAAAGTAACATATGAAATTTTGAATTTAATAGAAAAATATAAAGAATGTGCTATTTTGAAACTAGAAATAAGTTGGAGAGCAAGGTTAGGTAAAAAAAAAATTGAGGTAGAAAAGTCAAAATTTAAAAAAATTCAGGTGTTACAAGACACTTTATATGTATGAAATATTGGATAGTTAGAGTATTTTGAATTTATTCTCTCTCTCTCTTTTTTTTTTATTTTCTTTTTTAAGAATAGTGAAAATTTTAATAACATCCCCTAAAGGAATATCACTTATTAAAAAAAAAGAAAAAAAGAAAAAAAGACATCCCTTAAAAGAAAAGGGAAAAAAAAGTATCGGGTGCATATTAAAAATTTTTTAAAATTGATTATATTTCATTTGAAAAAAATTAAATTGTAAAATTAAAAATAGATAAATGATAAATTTGTATAAAATTAAATATTGATGACAAATTTAGAGACACTTAACCAAGAAATTTTCCAAAAAGAAAAACAATAATAATAATAAAAACAAAAACCAAAAAATAGAATCGACAATTCATTAGCAGTAGTCGATTGCGTACAAATTGAACTTTGGTCATGTGTGAATTGTGAAAGAAGGAAATATATTCACTAAACATATTCTGGTAGTTGAAAGTTGAAACACAGTGTTGCCAAAATTAAATATGGCCAACTCCTAACTCTCTTTTTCTCTCTCTCCCTCTCTCCCATCCATCCCATTATATAGCACTAACACTCACTCGAGACCCATTCCTGAATAAATCTCACTTTCGTGAACTTACGACTCCCAGCTCCAACATCAAAACCAACAACTACAGCAAGGAGAGAAGAATCCACAACGATGACTAAAGCCACTGCCGCCGCCGTTATAATGGTGGTTTCTATGGTTCTTTTGGCGCTACCCGAGAATGCAGCTGCGCAGTCACCAATGGTAGCTCCGGAGATGACACCCGGACCGTCGTCTGCTGCAGCACCGGGACCATCCATGGATTGCTTCTCTGTGTTGCTTAACATGTCAGATTGCTTGAGCTTCGTGGAGATCGGAAGCAATCTGACTAAACCGGACAGCCCTTGTTGTCCGGAGCTAGCAGGGTTGGTGGAAAGCAACCCTGTGTGTTTGTGCCAGCTTCTCGGTGATCCAGACAAAGCTGGGATTACTGTTGATATGTCTAAGGCCTTAAAGCTTCCTTCTGCTTGTGGAGTCAGTACTCCGCCCGTTAGTGTTTGTGCAGGTACAATTTTTCTTCTTCAATTCCTTCTTTCCTTGTGCTATTTTTACTGCTTTTTTTGCATACATTTATTTTTCTTGAAGAGAAATGTTGAAGTTATGAATCACTATTTTACCACTCCCTTTTTTCCCCTAGATTATTATTAGAGAGATAAAGATAAAATTAAGTTGCCCAAAAGGAGAAATGACAAAATTTTGGGAAAGGGGGTGGTTGACTGGATTATAAATGTTTGTATTAAATTACAACGGCAGTTTTCACATGCTTGGGTTCCCCCACCCCCACCCCCACCCGCCAATCTTTTTAAAATTCATATGTTTTTTTTTTTGTTTGGTCCCGTTGGTAGGACTTTTTTCTTTACTGTTCGTTGAAGTAGAAGGTACAAATTTTATTAATGAACAAACGAGCGTTGGACCCTTTTACTTGAGAAGGAACTGAAGGAACTCAATTTCAAATTAAGGTTCAAACTAATCTATAGGATAGTGGACGGTTAAAAAGGAAAAGTGGGGAGCGGGGGATTTGTTGTAGTCAATGATGAATTAAATATCTCCAACCAATGAATTAAATATTCAACCACCGCCGCAGAAATATTTATTTTCAGTGTGAAATACAGTTAAGCTCCTCTGAATACCAAGAGGTCTTAAATTTAAATCCTTTTATTTTTTATTATAAGTATCAATTTAGTTCTTTTGTAATTAGTCTAAAAGATTTTCATACAAATTTGTTAATATTCAAATTTTTCTAATATTCTTTTCTTTTTTTTTATTTATTTATTTTTTAATAAAATGATCATAACTTTAATTTTCTCGCTTTTGTTTTCAAAATTTTAGCAATTTTCATTTATTAAAAATCATTTGTCAAACATGTATATATCCACGAAGAATAGTTTTTTTTTTTTTTTTTTTTTGGTTTCAAGTTGTTTCTATCACTTGACAATGTTTTTAATTTGCAGCAATTGGTATCCCAGTAAACGTTCCCACTGCAACTCCAGCAGGTAAAAAACAATCTCTAGATTCTCCTTTGCATTTATTATTAGGAAAATTACCAAATTTGGTCTGTAATGTTCATAATTTTTTTTTTTTTTATTTAATAGATCTCCAATATATAATAAACAAGTACATTTGTCTATCTCTTGACAAAATATATTATTTGGGCAAGTCAAAATGAATCAATCATACGAATGATTAAATTATATGAAATATATTGAATTAAATGGTGTAAAATATATGAATTTAAAATATATTGAATTAAATGGTGTAAAATATATGAATTTAAAAGAAAATTTTATTTATTTATTTTTTGTTTCTTGACATTGATTTTTGGTTGGGGTGGGGGGGAGCAGCTTCTCCAGAGGCATTAGCATCAAGTCCGGTGGGAGGTAAAGATGGAAGCGGAGGGCAAAGCGTTGGAGCCTCCTTTATCATGTGCTTCCTTTCTGGTTTTGCAACCATTATTTTTATTACTTTCTTCTAATTCAGTAATTATTTATATTGGCCTCGTTTGTTTTAGGGGTTTCCACTTGTAACCATCATTTTTTTCCCTAATGTTTTTGTATTCCTTAATTTGATGTTAAATTATTGGACATACCAATTTATCTATAAAAGTGTTCTATTTTTCCATTTATATCAGTCCATTTATTGCGTGTGACAAAGGTGATGATGCTAATTAATAGTTAGAACAATAGCCTTGAATTATGTTTACTTATTTGGGTTGAATTTTCAATATCCTTAAAAAAAAAAAAAAAAAAAAAGAAAGTTTGTAATTTATTCATCAATACTCAAATTAAATACAAATGATACAATTAAATCCAGAATTGGCACACTCAAAATTTTATTTTTCAAAATGGACAAGAAATTTTGACCATTTCATATATGTATATATATTTTAAAAAATGTAAGACAAGTGGAGCTAATTCATTGGTAATTATTTATTTTTGAAACCCTAATATAAAATATCATATAAGTATTATTAAATATTTCTTATAATCAAAATGTCAGAAACATAGACTTAATTCTTACTTATTCTTGAATCATGTAATGCATCAAAGTACAATGACATAAATAAAAAATAAAAAGAAATCATCAAAAAAATAAATAAATAAATAAAAATAGTAGTAGTAATTGTGTCAGATTTTATAATAATCATGTTATAAGTTGAACCTTAGTTCAACTAATTTAATAACATTGTCAATATTTTTTAAAAAAAATGATCAATTCTTTTACTTATTTCAAAGTAAAATTTCAAATATTTTACCTATATTAATGATACATACGTTTATATTATTTTTATATTTACGATTTAAAAAAAAAAAAATTAAATTTTTTCACATCCAAATTTGAATGATAATCCTAACTTATTCCAAATTGATTTATGTCAATTTATATATTTTCGAATTCAATTTAATCATTTTAAAAAGAAAATATATATATATATATATATAATGATAATGTATACATTGAAATTTATCTAATATTAAGTGAATAAATTTCTATTTAATTAAGTATCATTTAATCACATTTTCATATATACATTTAATCACGTTTTCATCTATACATAGAGAAGAGTAAATTATTGACTATTTTGACTTTTGCTCTAAAAGTAAAACATAAAGGATGCTTTTTAACTAATTATATACTATTCCTCCAGCTCGCCAACACTAATCAGTTAATACTACGTCGTTTTCACTGCTCCTAATCCAAAGATGGAAGGTTTTGTTTAAATAAGTCTCCTTGCATATTTACTTAACCGGAAAAAAAAAAGTCTCCTTGTGTTTTTGATCGACTATGTAAGTTCTTAAAACTTTATTTTTAAGTTCCTACGTCACAATTTATTCTTCATTAAGGTTATACCAACCGCTATCAAAGGAGGAATAAAAGGGCGTGAGCAAAGGTTGGGACTCAAGAGAAAATCCCAGCAAGAAAACCCATCCAAAAATACAGAACACTTTTGAACAACAATCTGAAAGCACATCAATACCCAGCCATGCCATTTACTTATGCTTCAGCATTCATCTCCCTACAATCCAATTTCCCTCCCTCAGCTCAGGACTACTATCAGCACATATTGAGAAAACAACCAATGCTTATTAATCTCAATTCTAATTCCTTATTGAAACAGTGAATTACTTGAAAACTGTCACCATTTTTCATAAATCGTCCATACTTGACAAAAAGAATAACAAAACTAAAATCACAAAGCTCAGATTAGTCTCATCAAAGACGGATTTTGTAAGCTAAATAATAAATAAAATGAAATGAAGATCACAGATCTCAAACATTATTTGATGATACAACAATGATTGCTGTCCTACCACCAATTTATTAAAAATATACAAATATGCATGCAACCAGAAAGAAAAACCCATAGCAGAAAAATCTGATCTTGCTTTTATTCACTTGAAAATCACAGAAGCTAGTGTCAATATTGTACAGGAAATACTCCATCTTGACATAAAAGAGAGATGCAAAAAAATTAGCAGAGGCCAACTTTTTACCAATTACATACAGTTAATTTCTCAGACAAGGCAACAAGACAAGTTCTCCAGTAGAAAGAAAACAAATAACAATAATAATAAAAAACTGTAAAAAAAAAACAAAAAATGAAAGAAAGGCCTGGAAAATGTTTACATATAAAAGATGTTACTTTATTCTATGTTTTCCTTTGTAATTCTCTTTATCATTCATTACAAAGACAAGCTCAAATTCTTACAAATGACTACTGAGGACGTGCAACTAACTGAATATGGCATGCATCTAGCCAAGAGCCAAAATAAACACATGTTCCTTGTACACAGCAAATAGAGAGTTAAGAAGAGAATGAGAAGGCAGCTACAGAGATCAAAGCCATCAAAACTTAACTATTGTACTAATCCTTTTTTTTCGGTCAATAGTATTGTACTAATCCTTAAAAACCCAAAAGAGCTTACCTCTATCTCAGTTTCTCCCCATTGTAGGGCAAAATATTATTATACAGTAACCTCTAAGTTAGGCCAGAGACATAAAAGGAAAGTCACATCCTCCATCTCATTCCATTGTTTAAAAATATATCTATCCAAAAATTAACTATTTAGAAGAGAAACATATATAATACCATAACATATTATACATAATATAACATAGGATAGGACAGGACCTGTGTTTCCCCTTGGCCTAAGCTGAATAGGTTTGTTGTACATTCCTTATAGAAGGATGACATGAGAAAATTAAAAATAAAAACTTTGGAGAATATTACTAACTGTTGCTCTGCTACTAACTAAAGCATGTAATAGATATTGTAACCCAACTCTAGATTTAGGTGACAAAAAAATTGAGGGAAAAAAAAAAAAAGACACTCTATCAGACAAAAATAAGAGAATAATTAAAGTGGGGAAAAAAAAAAAAAAAACCAAACAGTTAGGTCAAACAACCATTCTATTAATTAAAAAAACACAACAATGATGGTGGAAGACATTGAAGCACAGACCTGTAGTACATGATTAGCCTAAGAGGATGACATCAAAAGCAATTGGAGAAAATTAGAATTTCTAATCAAAACTAAGCCTTCAGTTTTCCAGTTATCCTACGCCTATTATGCCAGCTAGTTCTGTCGCCACTAATTTGGTTCTTCTTAGCTGCTACCAAACACTGGTCATTCCGGCCACTTCTCGTACTCATTTCAGTTTGAAGCTTGCGCCGCCTCATTCTATTTTCAAGTCTCAAGCCTCTTAGAGTACGTACCCTCTGCTCAATCTCTAGGGCTTGAGAGAAATTCCAGATTCTAACAACACCTTCTTCTCCTCCGCATACAATACGATCTGGACCAAAATTCACAGAGAACAAATTAGGCCCAAATCCATGCAGCATTCTCTGTGGCGGTTCCACAGTTGTCTCAACCGAGTTAACCATGGAGGACTTTTCGTTTGAAGATTGCCTGCTTCTCTTCAATAGCTTTCTCACATCAATAAGCGAAAGCTTTCCATCACTAGAAGCTGAAACAAGCCAGGGGAACTCAAAAGCAAGAGAATACACAGGTCCAGTGTGGGGTACCCATTTTGCAATCTTCTTTACATTACAATTGACTTTTCTCGTAATCTCAAACATGTGAATGGCTCCATCATCTCCACCAGTGAAAAGAAGCTTCCCAGTGTGGCTCCGTGTCAAAGAATACGTATTACCTACATGAGCATTCTTAATAACAGTAAGTCGCATCTCTGAGTCAATGTCCCATAAATAGACATCAGAACCAGATGTGCAAGCCACAGTAGCATCATGTGGAGCAAGACTCCATATCCAGTCACTATGCATCAAAATCTTTAAACATTTCAAAGAAGATCGATCCCAAATGCGAACAGTCATATCCCAAGAGCCACTATAAATACGATGAAAATCCAATGCAATACACGTAATTGGCCCTTCATGTTCCCAAATTCGAAATTCCATAATCTGATTCTGAGCCCTAAGTTCAAACAGATGAGGATTTCTGTCCACTGCTCGCCATCCATGTATAAATCCATCAGTACCCCCAGCAACCAAGAGCCCCGTATCAGCAGCAACTGCACGAATGGTACAGCCAATAGGCCGAGATGATGAAATAGACAATCCCTCTTCCAGGTCCCACATCCGCACAATTTGATCATAACCAGAAGTAAATACTAACTTCTTCGAAGCCAAAACAAACACAGTCTTGACAGCTTCTGTATGACCATACAAAGTATCAATGCTATATCGGCCTAAGAATGTCTTGCTACGAAACTCTTTCTCTACAAACAGTTCCTTCCATGACTTCTCATCGGTATATTCTGGCCCTAGAGGCTGTGGGCCAAGGGGCTGTCCCCACCTCTCATAATAAAACTCCTTCCATACCTGATGCTCTGATGCTAGCCTATATAAATTAGTACTAACACAGGAGACTACACCCAACTCCTTTGGATCAAGACAATTCAGGATTTCAGATATCAGTGCTGCTGGAAGGTCATTGATTGTGCGGAAATTATCAAGTAACCGCTCATTCGAACTAGAAAGTGCATTACCCTTGGACAGGGGATTTCCGTTTTCACACTGAAATTCTATAATATGAGGATTCTTTGAGGAAGTAATCTGAACTGAACTAAGTTCTGGATTCTTAAAAGTATCAGAAAAATCTGCTAAATTGTTTTCCAATCCAATCTTGTTACCTTCTTGGCATTCAAATGCCATAAAAATTCCGCTTCCCTAAAACGGAAATCAAGAAAAGGTAACCAAAACTAAATGAATACAAACAAAAACCTCCCAATATATCCAAAAACCCAATTCAATCACACCCTAAAAACAGAAATTAAACTAGTAATTGAGCTCAAAGACAAAAACCCTAACTGACAAAACCAACCTAAATCTCCTAAATCCAATCCCACCTATAGACAAGCCAAAAATTGACCTAAATAGATAGTCAGACCAAGATTCCAGACCCTACGAAGCTACAAAAAGGAAATTTGACTCAACCTATTGCTCTGAACTAAAATTAGAAGAAAATTCGATTGATGAAACGGAAATTATCCCCACAAAAAAAGAAATCAAATAAGGAGAATCAAAAGGCAGAACAAATAGAAAAATAAAAAACCAAGAAAAATGACTAGAACCAGAAGGGTGTGAATCAAATTGAGAACGGTTACCTTTCCAGGGTTGAATCGCTACGATTATTATTATTTTTTTTTTCTGACAATTATTACCAAATTGGGAAACGAACTCTTCAAAAAATTAAATTGTAGGATAATAAATATTTCTACGGTTACGAAGAGAGAAAAAATTGGAGGATTCTAGTGGGAAGGTTGTGGAATAGTCGACGGTGATATTATTATTATGTGTGTGTGCTTCTTTTCTTCAACTTCAAGGTCGAAAAAAAAAAAAAAAGAAAAAAGAAAATTATGGGTTTAGTCCTATAACTATTTATATTTTTTTGACAAAATTTTAAACTTTTTTTTAACTTTAATAATCCCATAATAATTTTTATTTACTAAAATTAATCTTTCTGGCCAAATTTTTACCTATTGCTTTGGTGGTCAGTTGACGTGAACAAAAATTGAGAAGTATTTCTGGTAATTCAAGTTCTCAAAGATGTAAGAAAAGAAATAGAAGGAAATTTTTTACTCTTCCAATTATATAGTTTCTTATGAAAAAAAAAAAATTTTGACTGTAAATTTGAGTAAATTTTTTATTGCAAATTAATTTTGTCCAAATTTATAATCAAAAATTTGTCTAAATTTGCAGTTAAAATTTTAATTTTTCACTCAAAGAAAAATTTCTACAACTAGAAGAGTGAAAAATTTTCCTCCATTTCATTTTCCACGTTTTTTAGAATTAGAACTACCGAAAATGCCCCTCAATTATTGTCTACGTTAGTTAGGAGCCGAAAAAATTGAAAAAATTATACAGGAAAGATTAATTTAAGTAAAAAAAAAATTATTACAAGACTAATTAAAATAAGGAAAAATTATATAACTTTTTCAGAAAAACACAAATAGTTACAGCACTAAAATAAATTTTCCAAAAAAATATATAGAAATATGGTTTGTAGTTGGACTGCGTGGCCGTGACAACAAAGCAATAGAGTGTGGATCCCGAGCACTAGGCGAAGTCTAGTCCCCTCCCCCGTAGGATCCTAACTTTTTTTTTTTTTTTGTTCTCTTCTTGTTTTTTTCTTGATTTTTTTTTTTTTTTTTTTTCCATTCAATCCCTAATTATTTAATTATTTTTGTAATTGGTGTTCAAATTTTAATTGAATATGAATTAATCCTTTATTTACTTTTAATTTCATACCATTAAAATTGATTACTATCTAATTATTTTTTGGTAAGTAACCAACATATTTATTAAATTTAAAGTGTTTTTTTTTTTTTTTACATTTAATATTAAGAAAAAAAAATATAGAATAAAATATAATAAATACATATCTACCACTTTAGTAATTTAGCTAGTCTCATTTCCTATTATCTTTAATTAAAAGCTTTGAAATTCAAAAAATCGAAATCTCTACAATATATTATAATAAGAGACGAAATATAAATTAGAATTCATTGTTTTTCTTTCCATTCAAAAGAGAGACCTTTTCCTTCCTTTTGTCTTTTTTCCTAATAGAAAAATTATTTACTTTATTGGTAAAAGATAAATTCACAATTGTCGTTAAACCGACCAAGATTAATTTAAAAATTAGAAAATAATAATATTGATCACCAAGATATCTCCCAAGAAAGTCCTAATCGTAAAATCAAATCAAGAAACCACTAATTTCAATTAAAGTAGAAAAGGCAAGGGTTTTAATGTTTAATGAAAAAATCAAAAGCAATTAAACTAAATGAATTCGAATGCAATCAATAATAAGAAAACGTAATCAGCCTAGAGTTGATGCTCCAATTTAATTCTTCCTCGTTCTTTCTAATATTCTTGAATTGAAATTCTAATCCCTTGATTGAATTCTAATTTGGAATCCCAAATCATATCTGATCACCTACTAACAACCTGTTAGAATTTGATTAAGCATTAATAAGTTTCCTAGACAATCGTCTAATCCATCAACTCATACTTAATCTAAGACCCGTGAACATCAAGGTAATCCATGAATCCATGAAAAATCCATATTAGAAAACAATTAAATAGAGATAGACGCATAAATTCAATTAAAAATCGCCAATCAAATCCAAGTTCAATCTCAAAAACCCAATCAATCGAATAAATATTCAATCCATAATCTTATGCAATCAAATTTGAAAATTAGAAAACAACCCGAAATAAATGATGTTTTGGAACTTTGAATTTCTTTGGAAGTATCTTCCCCTAGACCGATTACAAGGTGTTTAAGCTGCTATTACAAAATCTCGTAATGCCTTCATGATTTCCCGAAAATCTCTCTCTGTAATTTTTGAAGTCTCGCCTCTTTTCTCTCTGATATTCGAACTCTTCTCTAATCTGATTTGTTTTTTTTTTCTCTTTTTAATCCGCCTCCTCCTCATCTTTTAGGGTTTTTTCTCATTTTCTTTTGGACTTCACGGGCCCCTTCAATTCTAACTCACCTAATCCGCATCTCTTGCATATTGGGCTTCACTAAAATTAAAACATGAGGTCTGTTCTAACTTCATTTGGACTTAGGACTGAAATAGAATAAAAAATATAATTAAGAAATCCAAAAATTTAATATTAATCTTATTAAAGCATAATAATCCAAATAACATAAAAGTCCTAAGAATGGTAGAGAGATGTATTAAATACTAAGCATAGAGGGTCCAAAATGCATAAATCTATATGTTATCAAATCCCCACACTTAGGTTTTTGCACTCCTAGGCAAAACAAGGAAACTACAGTCTACTGAACTTTAACACTCAAGGATGATATCTCCTATTTCCATAAATCAGTCATGACAATTTACTTTGCAAAGATAGATCAAACAAGCAATGCTAATGTAATTACCTCATAGATCGCATCCAAACAAAATTCAAAAAAATTCTAATATTATTTAATTACATATCAACTTAAGTACATACTAGATCAATAAGAATTTTCTAAATGTGTGTGTGATCTATTCTCAACTTATCATTTGGCTTTGTAGGACTAATCCAGTAAGTCAATATAGAGATATTCAATCATGATAACACTAAAACATATCATATTTTTAGGACCAATTTATGCTTAATTTGAGTTGATTCTTTAATTAATTGGACT
>JAXGGT010000169.1:753899-805972 GCA_035583425.1 Marsdenia floribunda | reverse complement strand
TGATCTAGTATGTGCTTAAGTTGATATGTGATTAAGTAATATCAGATTTTTCTTGTATTTTGTTTGATTTTGATCTAGAATGTGTTTATATTAGCATTGTCTGTTTGACTCATCTTTGCCAAGTAAATTGCCATGACTAAATTCTAGAAATATGAGATATTATCCTTGAGTGTTAAAGTTCAGTAGACTCTGATTTTATTGTTTTGCCCATAAGTGCAAAAACCTAAGTGTGGGGGATTTGATAACATTTAGATATATACATTTCGGATCCTCTATGCTTAGTATTTAATACACCTCTGTACCATTCTTAGGACTTTTATTTGTTATTTGGATTATTATACTTTAATAAGATTAATATTAAATTGTTGGGTTCTAATTATATTTTTATTCTATTTCAGGCCCAAGTCTAAATTTTCTGGCGGACCACATGTTATAGTTTTATAAAACCCAATTTGCAAAGGAGGCGGCCCAGATTAAAGGGGCCCGTGAAGTCCAAAATCAGAGAAGAGAGAAAACCCTAAGAATAGAGAAAGGAGGCAGATAAAAAGAGGAGAAAAAAAATCAGATTTCTTAGTTCGAAAATCAGAGAGAGAAGCACAACCGAAGAGAGATTTTTCTCGGAGATAATGGCAGCTTAAACATCTTGTAATTGGTCTACGGGAAGATACTTCCAGGGCAATTCAGAGTTCAAGAACATCATTGATCTTGGGTTTTAATTTGGTTTTCAGATTTGATTGCATTAATCTATGAGATTGAATGTTTATTCGTTTGAATGAATTTTTGAGATTAAACTTAGTTTTGATTAGCGGTTGTTAATTGAATCTATGTGTTTATCTCTATTTTGATTGCTTTCGAATTTGCATTTTTCATGGATTCATGGATTACCTTGATTTTCATGGATCTTAGATTAAACATGAGTTGATGAATTAGGTGATTGTCTAGGAAATCTATTAATGTTTAATCGAATTCTAACGGGTTGTTAGTAGGTGAATAGAATTCTAATTTGGAATTCTAAATTAGTATTCAATCAAGGGATCAGATTAGAAATTCGAAATATTTAGTAGAACAAGGAAGAATTAAACTGGAACATCAACCCTAGGCTGATTACGTTTTCTCATTATCGTTTGCATTCGAATTCATTTAGTTTAATTGTTTTGTCTTTAAATTTCGTTAAGCATAAAACCCCTCTTTTTTAATTTGGATTGCGATCATAGGTTTCTTAATTTGATTTAACGATTAGGGCTTCTTTGGGAAAACGACGAACACTATATTGCTTACTAGTTTTAAAATTAATCTTGGTCGGTTCGTCTTTACCATCTTCAAACAGAGAAGAGTAGTATGCTGGGTTACTGAACCTCCCAAAACATCATCAGAACCAAAAGGATGTCTAACTATAGAGGGGGTAGCAGGATTGAGAAAACTGTTTCTCAAACCAGCATCTGCTTCTCCCGGAACAGAAGCTTCTAAATGAGTAACTTCAAATCTTTACATCTGAATCCATAACAATCAAGAGGAAAAACATAGAAAGAATCCAATAATCTGCATGCATAGACTAAATTTCACTGACAATAATACAAAGGTCCCATAAAACCTCTGATGAAATGTGCCTGCAGATGGCAAACAAAGTTTCAGAAATCTTTGGAAAGAGGTAAGTGGAAAAGGCTGAGGAATAACATTTGCATTGCCAACATAAAGATAATGTATCCCAAAACAATTGGCTAGCATCCTAGAAAATTTCTTTCATTATTTAGTTCACTTGTAACATAAAGCTGAGTAGGGATGAATATATTAAAAATCTATGATGTAAATTCTCATATCCACATGAAAAGGACAAAAGAAAGAACGCATTTTCTGCTAATGAAAAAAGACATCTGGCTGCAGACATTACTGAGGACACTGAAGGACTATGAGGTAAAGGCAACTATGCTTACAGATTACAGTAAGTGATCATTTAGAAGTTAGCAGTTATAAACAGCATCAGCTCATTTAAACTCAGGGATAAGAACCGTTCTGTCCCAAATAAGTTTGTAATGCAGGGAAACCTCATTGATTTTAAGTGGTTTAAAGGATAATGGTCTATTTTAACATCCGTTTTTTTGAACCAATGAAAAGCATATCAAGGTCTACCTATTTTCTCTTAATATTACCCATGTAGCTGATCTCCTGGCTAAAGGTACAACCTGTACCTTCATTTTTTGACTAATGAATACATGAACACGGTGACATAACAGCTTACACGAATATGTGTACTTACTTTACCTGTACAAATAGATTTAAATACTTACCTCCAAAAACCTGGTATCATCTTGCTTCCAAGAATTCTAACCATGACAGAAATAAACCTAGGATGTCCAAATTATTCTCATCATATTTACTCCCCCACTTTTTCAGCACAATACCTACCTACACCACCAGTATCTTAGGATTACTCGTGAAACACCCATAAGTCTGGTGGACTAGCCGAACGAACTACATTAAAACTATCACTACACTGCTAAATTGTGCATCCACTCTCTTTTGATTAATATTTTTTATTTTTTCACTTAAACAGAATTATTAGTACTTAATTTAATACACAAAACAGAATATGCCAACACATGGACAAAACAGTCTCCAAAAAATTTTTTTCTCCAAAAAATATTTTTCCTTAAATCTCCTAAGCCACCAACGAGGAAACCAGGGGAAAAAAAAAAATTATTTACTGACAACCTCAATTACCGCTTATTAACTGGTCATTTGCTCGAACAAATAATCTTTTCCATTTTTTCTTTTCTTTTTACGTTTTCATTTTCTACCTCTTTTCATAAAATATAGCATCTCGAACCAAATATATATGTATAGTACAAATACAGAACAGAACTAGAAGCTTGTCCAGCAACAAAATTCTGTATATTAATATAATTTATAACATCCGCATGTCCTTTTCCAAATCGATCTCCCAAGTAGCTTCCATTAACCAGAAGGCTAGGCTAGAGAGAATGACACATCCACTCATCATCTGTAAGCCTCGGGCAAATGGTAACCAGACATCACAATCTTGTCCGCAAACATCTTGCCAGTCTTTGGCATCACATGCCAATGCAAAGTCAAGTTAAAATCCCTACCACGGAGGTTGCTTCCCTGCACATAAGAAAGGGGATCATTGATTAATTAGTAATATACCAAGTAGCAGTTTCATGAACGGCAGAATCACTTGGTGAAAACACTCACCTGATCAATGTACCGATATTTATTGGTCGTATGTATCCAAAATTTGGCATGTTCTTTGGAAGGTATGATACCATCCCACAGAGACACCTGTAAAATAAACATTAAATCTTTTGTCCATTCACATCACGCAAATATAAAGGAAGGCCATCAAAGGAAATTTTGGTGTTAACATGAACATAGAAGGGAAAAAAAATTCAGTTCCTGTTGACTGCTGAAGGAATAAACTGATATGCAGCTTCTCTGGTTTTTTTTTTTTTTTTTTTCCTACACATTCATTCCAGGCATTCCATTTTACAAGTGCAGTAACAGAATTTCTTGTATTTTTAAATTAAGAACCTCAAAGAGATAAAATCATGGAGGCTTGTATTAGAAGTTCCTCCCAAACAACAGAAAATTATCATGACAATGGTAAATACTAATCAACACATTTTCAACACTCTAAAAGCAATGGGTTAACTTTATTCCTCTTTCCTTCGTTTTAAGGTTTCCCAAGTTAATTATGAAGGCTCCGCTTGTAAATTGGATACAAGCAAGCACAAGAGAAAAACCTTAGCCCTATAGTCATCCACCCAATGAGACTAAAATAAAATATAGTAGCATGTATCAACACAAGTGACTCACTTATCCAAACATAAGGATAAAAGGCAAGTAGAGAACCCAAAACACATTGATCTCGTAAGAGGCAGGTGACACTGTAAAAGAACAAAATAGTTTGTATCAACAGATCCATTTTCAAGAAACCTGATTCAAAGCATTCTTTGGAGTCTCATACTCCGCTGCCAAAAACACAAAAACCTGTAAATGGGGTAAAAGAAAAAAAGATCCATTACCATGCAAGCCAAAATTGCAGAAACACAAGCTGAAAGAAATTACACACTCGATAAACCATCACATTTAACTTTAATTGTAGTAAAATTCAGAAGGATACAAAGAAAAAGAGGAAATAATGTTCTAAGGGTGGCAGGACCTGAAGAATATGAAACTTAATAGTACACTAACTTATAGTGGGAAAAAGTGCAAAACAATACCTAGGTCCATGGTCCAAACTATTCTTGAATAACTGACATCTTATATTTACCTAAGCAAACAGAGTTTCATTGTGGACTTATTTTTCTTCTCTTTCCACAATGTCATATTTCTAGAGATTGGTCAATGTTTCAAGTCATGGATACCAATTTAACTTCTCCTTCATCCTTAGCGTTTTATACTGCCAGAAAACTACACCTATCGAATTGCTTCTATTCTATCAATATCCAATATAGAAATCCACGTACAGCTCAATGCACAGACAGTATCTACTGACCCAGTGCCACAAAGGCATTTGAAAATGATGAACCTTCACATGTTTCTCATCTGATTTAACAGAAAGAATCCATTGGATAGAAATTTTGAAATCACGTGACTTTATGAAATTACATTCCTATAAAAAGAAATTATTTGCACTCTTCGAAGAGAGAAAAAAGTGGAGGCAGAGTAGGGAGATAAGAAAGAACTTATCATAAAAGTGCTTAATCGTAATGATGGTTAAACCTGCTTTGTGTTCCATGTAAACAGTGACTGCAAGTTGGCTGATATATTCAACGTCAAGCTCACCTGCCAAAAATAAATAAATATCTTAAACTAAGACAAGATCAAAATGACAAATAAAACAGAATTAGGACAGAGCATGAAGGGACAGCATGTGAATACCTCGTCATCCCCGTCAGGTTTCTTCTGAAACCAATTAATGTTCAAAACCTAGAGAGAAATGATTGAAAATGAAAGAAAATCAGAATAAGGGTCTGTAAGAACAGATCTAAACTGCAAGTGTAAGGAGGCAATAAAAGGGTGTACCTGTACTTGGGCAGTAGGAGTGGGCCTGTTAAAGTTGTCGGAAAGAGAGACGATGGCACACATGAGTGCGAGTATGGTAACAGCAAATGTTAGCAAAGCATTGGCTCTGAAACCTATCGAGTGCATCTTCACTAAAGAGTATAACACCTATATTACACAACCTTTTTTGTATTTATTTTTATTTTGGAAATAAAGGGAATATATTATATACATGTATATGCAAGAGGTAAATGTAATTGATGTATATTATAAATTATATGATATACAATAAATAAATATATTTACACATATTTACTTTATTATTTTTTATTGTAAATATATACATAAAAAAATTAATGTTAAAAGTCTTTCATGGCCTCTTGCATTTTGATGGCCACTTCCATTGCCAAGTTTTTTAAATCCAAATAAAAATAATACCAATAATAATAAGAAAGGCAACTAAAAGAATTCAAGCTTGGAGAGATTTTTGACATCAACAAGAAGCATTTCAAAGGAAAGAAGTGATGTTCTAAATTTCCTTTGCAATATTGTGCACACATGTTTCTCTATATAAATTTTTAAAACTCTTTCATTTGACCTTCAGTTCCAACTTAATTGTCAACCAAAAGGATTAGTTCAATTATCCATCTTAAAACATGATCATTCGTCTCTAAGTACAACTACATAGAAGAACATCAATTAGTAATGTAAAAATGCCAAAAAGAAGAACAAGAACAAGAAAAGCATACCATTACACCAATCCAACATTTAAGGCTGGACACCTTACACTCCTAATTTACCAGATAGAAACAATCCCTTATTTTTATTTTAACAGATATTGCAAATTTGAAAAGCCAGTAGGCTACATTGTGCATCACATAGAACAACTATAATCCACAGCCAGAACACTCAGACCTTGATATCATTACCAACCAAGTCCCATAGCAGCTTAAAATGGCTTCTAGATATCAAATTTTGAACAACACTTTTATCTTTAAACTGACAAATCATTAGTCCAATTTAAATTTCCCAATTCGTGCACAACTACAGCCTACAGGTACCACATCTAACATCCATATAGATAGTAGAAATAGCTGACTTATAACTAACAAGAAAGGAGATGGGTCAAATCAGAAAAAACCAAATAAGATCTGGGTAGGAAGACAAAGCATAAAAAAAAAAAAAAAAAAACAAAATCAGAAACTTTATAATCCATGCAGTTGTAAAAAAAGAATTCTTTCTAGAAGGTTAACCTCTAAAATCTTATGTATAGACAGGAAGAAAAGAATTGACTAAACTTTGCTAGTAATAGATTCCCAAGAAAATCTGCAAGGAGATCAAAGAGGGAAGGAGAGCAACAAGGACAACATTGATTTCCCCTGAATGCTACTTCTTCTACATTTTTTTTTTTTTTTTTTTGTTTTCAAACTTATTAGTCATATACCAAAATATCCAACATCCGCTTGGTGAAGGCTGAACTTTGAAAAGAGAAAGAAAAAATTTCATAGTTTTAGTCCCTAGAATTTTGCATTTTATCCTCTTAAGTCTCCCATATTATATATATTTGAAACCAACTGCTATTTTAGTCCTAGTTTTTCATGTACATCAAAGGAATTTTTAGAAATAATTTTTTCTTTTTCTTATGAAATATAATTTTAAAAATATATAATTCATAATAAATTTTACTTTATTATTGAAATTATCAATAATAACTTCTTTTATTCTTGAAAATTGAAATAAAATATTAGAAAACTAAACACAGATTTTTATAAATAATTATAATTGGAGTTTAAATTGAAAATTTATGTAAAAATGTTCCTAAAATTTAATGCCACTTATATATATAAATACTTATATATAAACTTCGTCTACCTATGCAAAGTAATTATCAAATTAAAAAATTTAGGTATTTCAATTGAGGAATGTACAAAATTTAGTGTTAAAATTTAGTTAATTTTTTATAATTTTAAAAATATATATATGCATACTATGTATTGATACTGACTATTAAATTAATATTATGAAATAATTTAGTCATATGGTAAATAATTATTGCAAGAATTTGGAATAGAGTGAAAATATCAGAGTAATATATTACTGACAGTATATTATTAGGTTGTCAATAACCCCAATGGAAAAATGAAAACAAACGTTTAAGAGAAGTGATCAATTGCAGCTATTAAACCCAAATGTTATATAGAGAAGTAACCGAAGGCAAATAAATAAATTACTTAGGTAATTGAAAGGGGAAAAACCACTTGAAGTCATCATTCCATTCATCACTACCATGATACATCATCGCCATTGTTAAATCCCTTATCAAAACTGTTGCCCCTCCACGGATTTCATGTTGTTACAGGAGCGGAAGGTAAAGTCATTTAGGAAAATCAGGTAGAATCATCGTAAGTTAAATTTCATTTTCTTTTTTTTTTTTTTTTTCTAAAGTAAAATATTCTTCCCATCAACAACTTGTCAGTTCAAAGATATTCAAATTTGGGATTGAATTCGTTGGAGTTTTGTGTTTTTTCGAATGTTTTGGATATGTGATAGGGAGAGACGATAGAATCCAAATCCAAGGCTAAATTGGGAGTGTTATTGGCAGGGTATCTTTAAATATAGCAGAAATGGTTTCCATGATGGAGTCCTAGGTTGAAAGAAAACATCCGGTGAATTTACATTTTGGAGGCGTTGCCATTGAAGGATGAAGCTAACCTGCTTGTAATCGAAAATTCTTCTTATGCTGCTAAAATTGACTTCTACGTTGGCATTTCAAAGCAAAATTAGCCTTTTAAAACGTAACTTTATCTTCATATTAAAATATCTACACACATTCATCATCAAAAACTTTAATAAATCGGCGTGCTACAGAAAATTTTCACCGGCAAAGTATTGCAGAAGGTACCTGAAGACAGCTGAGAAACGAGGCGGAAAACCCCTAGCTTTGGATAATTTCTCAAATCCTTCGGTCGGAGAATTGGGCGCTTTTGATTCCTTCCCCTTTTTTTTTTTTTTTGCCCCTTCTGAACTCTTGGTGGGCTAGAGGACTCCAATTTTTACATTGATATAATGGCAAATTGGTCAAATTAGTCCCTAAACTATTTTTAACAATTTCAATTTGAAAATTTAATCCACAAATAATTTTTGACAGGACAATTTGATCCTTTTACGATCAACAATAAATAATCCAATAAATAAAGATTTATGGGTTCAATTAATGAGAGTATAATTGAAAGTTTAAAAATAATAAAAATCTCCTCTCTTATTCCCAAGGTTTTCAAAATCAAATCAGAGATCGAATTAAAAAAAAATAATTATTCACCGTTTAATGATTTAGCCGTAATTGAACCGTAATTCAAATGGTTTAGCCGTAATTGAACTGTAATTAAATTAGTGACCTCATAAATTAAAAATTAAAAAAATATTTATTATAAATAATATAATTTGATGTAATTTTAATTTATAAAAATATTTATATATCTTTAAAACTAAGAACCAATAAAATTAAAAAAATATTTACTTTAATCTTTACAATTAAATAATTAGTCAATTATAATATTTAAAAGTCATTATTCGCAATTCCTCGCTTTGGATTATTATATAGCTGAGGTTGCAAGATTTGTATTTAGAATTTTAGGAATTCGGACAAACCCCAAGTAACTCAACTGTCTTCTTGGTTCACAAAATCCTCTTGGAAGCCAAAACCAAATCAATGAACCTAAGGCTCAACCAGGTCGCGCGGTTGGGACAATGTATGGGGAGAGCATCCAAGTAGTTGATCTGTCTATATAAATGGAATTGATCAAAAAAAGAAAGAAGAAAACAAAAAAAAAATGACGAACTTCTACTCAGATCAAAATGCCGGTGATGGACAAACTCCTTTGTAGCCTCTTTCAATGTGCAGAACTCAGTTAAGGTTTTGTTTGAAGCATATCAACATGTCTTACCATTAACGATGGTTAAGATCTTCCCCATGACAAAAATCGGAACAAAAAGAAATAAAAAAAAAAATGGAGTTTACGTCTTACTTGAGGCTAGATTGATCTTTGTAGCTGTGTGGTGTGAATGGAGGAGAGAGGAGAGGTGGCTAGATTCTGATTTTTCTTTCAAAAAAATTTTTTTTTTTACATTAGGACTTGTATTTTTAAAAATTTATAAATTGACCCCAAACATTTGAAATGCACCAACTTGCATGGCTCAAGTTTCAACCAGTCGGTCTAAAACAGTTTACACTTTTTAACACGATTTTTTTGAATAAACGATTTTTAGCATAAAATCGAACCAATTTTGGGACCCGTTCACAGTCTAATCGAGTCCACAAAACATTGTTTATCCCTTCTCTTTCTAATTGTAACCCTCCAAAATACCCCTTACCCCCCACCACCACCACAACCGCTGCCATTGCCACTGCTTCTTCCAAGACGGCGAAGCTCCCTTCCACCAGAGTTGTTCTCTCTCTCTCACCAACTCTAACCTATACTTTCAACCTCTTTAGCAATGTTTCTTCAACCAATCCCATCCAAATGTGTACAACATTTACATCCACTCTGACCCCTCCAACTGGGATTTTTACTAATAGAACAATCCCTTCAAAGAGAACCCAACGTTCTTCACTGAGCCTATGGAGAAAATCTTCGATCTTTAGTGCAGTAGTTACCCTGAAAAACACTATTTCCAACTCTTTTATCCATGAGGGATCTATAAGGCTGCACTAAATACACATTGACTATGGTGAATTGGATTGATGGTGTTGTGGCTTCCCTCCAACTTTTTCTCTCGTTTGAATGACAAAGAACAAATGCAAAAATGGAGATAAAAGGGAAATCAATTAAATTAACACTAAAACATGTTTAACTTAACGGTAACATAAACTCCAAAATAAATTTATATTTTTGCCCTTGTCCCTTATATTATACATTTTTAAAATATAAATGGTGACTGGCAATTTATTGTTGATCTGGTAAAAGGATCAAATTGTCCGATCGAAAATTGTTTGGAGATGAAATCAGCTAAAAGTTTAGTAAAATGATGAAATTGTCCAATCGAAAATAGTTTAAGGACTAATTTAGCTAATTTTCCTAATATAATTGTTTTCCCCTTTGTCAAAAAAAAAAATATATATTGTTTTTCCCTTTGTTGCTTTTGAAGTTTTTTTTTTTTTTTTTTTTTTTTAATTTTGAGGGTTTTTTTTCTTTGAAGATGACTCGATTTTATGACATTTTAAATCATAAATATAAGTGCTACTAATTGAGCTAAACAATCTTATCTTTTTTTATGACTATAGTCTATACAATATTTTTTATATAAAAATATTATTTTTTATTTGAATTATTTTCTTAAATACGTTAAAAGAAATGTAAATTAAAATCAAGATTTACAATTATACGAAAAAAAAAAAAAAAAAAAAAAACAAGATTTACAATTAAAATAAATTTTGTTCATATATATACTAGATACATATTAAGTTTTTTGGTGCAGAATTATCTAGATTAATTTTCTATATTTATAGGAAAAATTAAAAAATATAAAAGGTTGCTTTTTTTATAAAAGAAATTTTAGTAATTTATATAATGCTAGAAGATTTTGGGAGATATCTAGCAAATACAATACATTAAAATAACTTATATTTTAAAAAATAATTATGTTAAAGGAAAATTGGTTATCATTTGGATAAATAAATTCTTATCTTTTTTTAAACTTCCATGCTTATGATTCAAAAATTGGTTATACAATTTTTTATTGAAATTTTTTTTGGTTTGGTACTGTAACTTTTTACATTTTTAAGACTTGGTCTTAAATCTTTAAAAATAAGGAACTTGATCCTCTAACTATTTACATAGTCTGAACTTGATCCTTCAGACCAAATTTCTCCTAGTTTTCAGCAATTTAGGTCACGAAGGCGCATATGCCCTCTTTTTTAAGGGTGTTTTCAGTATTATATTATTTCCCTCTAAAAAAAAAAAAAAAATTGTACTAATTCCCTTCTTTACCCAAAATTTCTTCTTCTTCTTCACCCAACCCAAAAGCTCTTCCCAATCTCTCTCTTCCAAAGCTCCTTCGCTTCAAACTTCCGCTATTTATCCTCCACCTCCCCACCATCACCACCACTACCACCAACAGAAGCAACAGAAGAAGCATAATCTTCTCCTTCTTCTTCGAGTAGTTTCATGTTGAGGTATTAATGGACACTGTCAGAACTGTTTAGAGCGGGAAGTAAATAACAAGGAACAAGAAACCCAAAATGATTTCCTCAGATGTAGCATCATATCGTCGAAAAATTTTATCCCTTGTCAAAACCCTAATGTGGACTTTACTTTTAATCCTCATTTTCTCAATTATCTTCCCTCCTCTCCCTAGCAAGCACCCAACATGTACCTTCGAAACTATCAATCTTTTCACCACCTGATTAGCATAGTTATTTTTACGGTTATTGTTATTGTGATGACTTGCACCTCCTCTCTGTGCACCTGTATGATGCCTAATAGCATTTATTATGCTCTAGACTTCTTATTCACTCCACCAGTCCTCGTGTCATGGCATAGAATCTTGAAGGTTGTGGTCACCATAACAATCGAGTCAAAATATTTCTGGCCAACAGAGCACCGTTGATTATTATCAAAATATTTTTGGTAAATAGAACACCCGTGATGAAGAAGAAGAAATTTTCGGGAAAGAGGGGAATTAGTTATAATTTTCTTTTGGAGCAAAGTAATAAAATACCGAAAATGCCCTAAAAAATGAGGGCATGTGTGCCTCAAGTGACCTAGATTGCCGGAGAAATAGGAAAAATTTAGCCGGAAGGACTAAGTTCAGACTACGTAAATAGTTAGATGACCAAGTTCCTTATTTTTAAAGATTTAGGATCAAGTCTCAGAAACATAAATAGTTACAAGACCAAACTAGAGAATTTTCCATTTTTTTTCGAAAAATTGGACATTTTAGTCCTCATATTATTTTCATTTGGAAGAATTAATCCCTATCTTTTTTCTTTAACTTTTTACTCCCAAAATTAAAATTGATTGGATAAACAAGTAGTTCCTGTCATATTTTTGCTTATTTATGATGCTGCATGTAAGTCACGTGATTTACAAATTAATGTGTTATAAAGAAGGGCATTTTGTACCGGTTCTTAGAAATTTTTCCACGAAATCCATAGTTTTTGGAAAGTTGTCGAATATGGAAGAACTAGCAAGACTAGAAGGGTTTCAATCAATGATTACCTTGGATAACAATGTTCTCATAGGAGGAATCATTGTATAATTTGTTCAAGGAAGAAATCATAAGCAGTTGGCTATAATCGACTTCATTTTAATTCACAAGTGCATGACTCTACAACAAATAAACTATGGTGATGTGTTTGTTTGGAACATATACTTGGGAATTAGACAACAGGACAGGTAGTTGCCCATAGTTGACTTGTCACTCGTTTGATGAAACTACTCGATGTGGATTTTAGAGTAAAAAATATGGGGACCATTAAATTACAATATGAAATGCATAACGTTGCTTCCTTCAAAATAAGAAGAGCAAAGGAGCAAGAAAGAGACAATTATTTGGGGCAAATCAAGGATGATGACTTCAATGATGTTCAACTAGTAATCTGATGCGTGGAGTTAAGAATTTAAAATTGCAAGTATGATATCAGAATTGTTTAACTCATTTTTTAAGGATTAAAAGCAACAGAGGAATTTCAAAAAGCAATTTACAAGTGGAAAAATGGGGTTGCTGATGTTATAAAAGAGTTGACAGACTAGAAGGAAGAAAAAATTTGCGACTGCGTCAAGTGAAAGTGAAGATGATGTTATTATACTTGAGGAACACAAGAACTTATTGAATGAGAATGAAATGAAGATGTAGAAGATGATCAAAATCAGGATAAAATATCTAAAATTTATGGAGATGACAATTCTATCCAGCCCTTGAATGTAGAGGAACAAAGCTCTAAATTTGACTCGATTGAAAAAGATACAACAAAAGATGAACACCAATCTATATCCGAGGAGGAAGAAGAAGTTGAGACAGGCAGTTTAGCATGACAGTGAGAGGGTTTTTGAAAATGAAATTGGGAGTGAAAATACCAAGGGAACTGACAACTGAGAATGAGAATATTGATACTTATGAACATGGATATGAAGGTGATTCTAGAGATGTAGAGAATACTTTAAGAATGGATTCTGACACACATGATAGTGAAAATGATAGTTCTTAAACCAATTCAACAGATGATGATGAAACAGAGGCCAGAAACACATCTTCAAAGAGCAAAGCAGAAGGTTCGATTAGGAATTTTGGTGTCTAGGATCTAGAATGGATGTCACTGAAGTGGACTCGGGAAATGACAGCCAAAGTGATGATAATTACGATGTTTTCAATGAAAGTAATGACGATAATCATGAGGAGGCAATTCTAGTTCATCGGCCAAGAAAAAGCTAGGTGATGAAACTATCAAATATAACAGCTGAAGGTACAAATTTTGTACATTACTCATAAATGATAGTCAACCAATTTTTAAAGAAATTATACATATATTGATGTGTTAGAATCACATGATAATATGTTTTATGTTCCAAAAACACCCAAGAGAACCAATCCCACAGTGTACTATGTGCATAAGAAATACACGAAAATTCAACAAGTTTCTGATACATAAATTGTTTTCAAGCCTATAAAGGCTACAACTATAGATACAAGTTCCTAAATTGTGGAAGGTATTACTATTGGTTAATATTGCTCTATAAATCATCTTTTTTTTTGCTTGGTGCAAAAAAAAAAAAAAATGATATATAAAGCAATATTAACCAATATTAATACTAAAAATTGGTTAAAATATTTTGCTTTATATATCATCTTTATCTATACTAAAAATTGGTTAAAATTTTTAAGGTTTCAATGGAGACAAAATCAAATACAAGGATAAGTACCTCCACCACCTCCTCATCAGGAAAATAAGAATCAATTGGAAGATATATTCATAAAATTTTTGGAGGAACTAATACAAGATTTATCACCTTAGAGAACAAAAATCAACAAATAAAGAATTCTCTTCTGAATGTAGAGGTTCAAGTTGGTCAAATTGCAAGTGCTACTTTCAATAGGATTCAAGGTATGCTTCCAAGTGATTTGAAAGAAATCCAAAGGAAGTTAATGCCATAATTTTGAAAAAAAAAAAAACAGGAATTGGATGAGAAAGAAGAGGAGAAGAAAGTTCAAGACAATGAAAAAATTACTAAGAAAGACAATTCTTCCCCTTCTAATAAGGAAGGTAAGTATGAGTACAATAATGACATTGATTTTAATTCTATACCTTTTCCTAATGATATTAAACAACATCCATATGTTGAAGATCAATTTAAAAAGTTTCTTGATATTATCAAGAAACTAGAGATTAACCTTCCTCTTGTAGATGGTTTGGATCAGTTTCCTCAATATATACTTTGAGCTTTTAAAGAAGATTTTTCGATCCTAGTAGTGAAAAGTTTTTGGAAGAACCCAATCTTCGAGCTAAATTTTCACCCAAACTTGATGACCTATGCATGACAAAGTTTTTATGCGTGAATGCATGTATGTTGCACTGACTTTTTTTGGAAATTTTTAGGCATTGTTTTCTTCCAACGTGACTCGAATTCATTTTCACTTTAATCATAAGTATAGTCGTTAAAAAATATAAGCAATCAAGTCAAAATTGTATGGTTCAATATATTCGTTTCTATTTTCTTTATTTGTATAAAAATAATTAGTATTAATAGGACCCTACTGTACTAAAATATCTCTCTAAAATTAATAAAATTATACTATAAATGTTTATAAAAAAGACATTGTTTTACAAAAATTCATCATTATATTCCTATAAAACTTATTCCAATTTTTTTTTTTTTTTTTTTGAGGTGAAAACTTATTTCAATATAAGATTCATTTTTAGCAAAAATTACAAACAAAATTTATTTTGAGTTTTACACAAAATTAATAAAGTTACTGCCTTTTATTATTATTATTATTATTATTAAACATTAATCCAAACCCAATGTTAGTTTTGATAAAAGATTGTCTTAATTTTCCTTAATAAACACATTTCAATTCCATAACCTTAACAAAAAAAAAAAAAAAAAGGATGAATAATAATAGTAATAATCACCAAGGAAACTCAATAGCGCACATGAGAAAACTAGCTTATTATGGAAAAATACACTACCGAGAGAATGTCTCAATCGAACTCAAACAGGGGATTTGTGTCCAAAGGCTCCAGATTGACTAGCAATATCTAGGGTTTTGATTGATTTTTGGGATATTTTGTCAAATATACCATACTTCATCATGTTTTACTTATTAAATATAGGAAAAATACATTAAATTTAGTTTTTTTATTTTACACCTTTTTTTTACTTATATTTTAAAAAAGAATATATATATATACACTAGTGGTATGCTTTATCATGAAGTGGGAAGTTAAAAACAATATATGCTATTTTATTTATAAATAAAAAATAGAAATTTATTTATTAGAATTTCATAATTTTATTTATTTTGTTATAATATTATCATTATCTTAATACGTATATAAAATAATCATAATAGATTCTTTTTTTTCATTCTTGAATTCCCCCCCCCGATTGATCATTCTTGAATTCAAATTTGACGTGTATAAATTCTAAAATATTTAAATTACAATTTAACTCAAAGTAAGTAACATAAAAATTATTTTATTATGATTAACAATTATGCTATTTATTTTTTTCTTTAATTATTTTTTCTCGTTGTAAATATTTTGTGTATATAAATAATATGTATTTGTAGAAACTATTAAATTAATATTATAAAATTATTATGTCTTACAACAATTCAATAGTTATATGAGATTTCAAAACATTATATAAATTTATAGAGAAACAAAAAATCTAAATACAAATGATCACATTTTTGTAGTTATTGGAACTACTTTAATAGAAATAAATAAATAAATAAACAAAATGGACAATCTCTAGAATTAATAAACCGAATAGGAGATTTTTTTTTTTTTTTTTTTTGAAAATTTTGAGGCATTTTTACCTCTAACATGTTTCGAACTCATGACCTCTCAGATCAAAAGCAAGGTTGCTATCCACTGAGCTAAGCTTTCTTCACACTACATAATATAAATTAAAGAGAAATAACTTGAATTTCAAATTCAAACACGGCTTTCTTCCTTGATTATTGTTCTACTTTTATGCTATTTAAAAGAAAATAGATACCTTTAAAACAACAAATTCGAGAAAGAAAGTTAAACTAATTTTTCATTAGATTGAATAATTTTATTTTATTATTTTTTTTAAGAAGTTTTTAATAAATTATTTTAAAAAGATAAAAAAAAGAATTGAGATAGATAAAAAAAAATATATATCTAAAAATAAAAAGTTGAAAGAAAATTGAAAAAGTTTAAAAAGATAAGATTTTATATATTGTTAAAACATAATGTCTTAAAAGTTATAAACCAAAGGAAAAAAAATGAATTAAAGTTAGAAATTGAAATATCATTTGGAAGATGATAATCTGAATGATACTTTAATTTTGCACAGCCTTCTAGGCTTCAAGCAAGGTGGATTTGATAGTGACAACTATCAGCAGAAAGATTAGGCCTTTTCCTTCTTTCTTCTGAGATAATTTTGGCAGCCAACCGATGCCATTCCCGAACACTTTGTTTGTGGCGACCAGAATTTCCAAGTTCCTAACCCTCCGATCCTCCTCCTCAATATTATTTATCTAGTTATCCCGCTCGGTCACTTGATCCCTAAGAACCTTGATCATTTCCTCCATCTTGGAGGCTAGCTAATTTTCAGCCTCTTGGCGTTTAGCCTTAGCCTCCTCCAACTTAACTCTGAATTGGCTAATTTCTTCCTCTTTCTTTTTTCATTTCTTCTTCCAACTTATTCTTTGAATTTGTTTCATCTTGAAGCTCCTTATTCTTGGCAACAAGCTCAACCTCAACAACTGATAGGCGAGCATGATTATTGCTAAACTTTTTGAACAATTCCACACTGTGGAATAGAACCTAATTCAAGGAAAAGAAGAAAATATCTATTTTCATCATAAAGGGAAGAAGAATAAAGAAAGAAAGAAAAAGAGAAAAGCAATAAAGTCCATAACTGTACCTAGCATAATAGTAAATAGATTCACAGTTCGAGAAGCTCTGCTTGTGAGTCCAGTCAAACTCATCTTTGGGAATTATATTGCTCAACAAACTAATTTCTTTTTCAAGTTTATTCATGCCTCTTAAAAAAATTTATGATATTTATCTTGTTATTGTTAATGTTGATGTAACTTATTTTGATGTGCCTAACTTTTTTGACTATCTGATCTGATTGGAGATGGAAGTATTTGGATAAATTAGAATATTATTTAATATATTGTATTTTGTTATACATATATTTAATTATATGAATATCCATTGAAGACTCCTATGTCCTATTTACTTATTTGCTCCATAGTCTCTTATCCATGATAGACTCTCATGTACTCTTGACTTATTTACTTCATAGTCTTTAAGTCTTTTCAGTCACTACAGATGTATCTCTATAAATAGAAGACTTGTAGAACTATTATCGATTGATGAATGAAATACAAGAGCAATATATTCTCGCTATCTTTCTCTCTTTTTCGTCTCTTTTATAATTAGTTTTATAACACGTTATCGGCACGACTCTCTGCCATTAGTTTTTGTATATTATTTAATAATTTTGTATGAATAGTTTAGTAGTAGTTTTCATGAGTCTCTATCACACCACCATGAGAGCTTTACCAAGAAGTTTGAAGTTTGATCCAAGATTCTAAAATCTGGTGTTTGACTCAAGAAGAATAAAAAGGTATGCAATTTTATTTTTATAACAAATTTGTGGCTCTTCAAAGTCACCAAAAAGATTTTATTTTTCATGAATATTAGATGCTGAGATGCATTTAATTAAGACATGTCTGGTAGACAATGTCATAATGATTAAAGATATGTCCAGTAAACATTGTCGTTCCAATTAAAAAATAGGATATGTCCAATAGATTTATCGGAAGTTTATTGATTCAAATACTTTTACTATTTGGCATGACTGGTTAGGCATCTCAATTCAAGTATGATGCCAAGAACTATTGAAAATTTATATGGATACTCATTGAAAAGCCTGAAGATTTTTCAATCAAAGGAATTTTCATGTGGTGCTTGTTCTCAAAGCGAACTAATCATTAAGTCATCACTAGCTCATGTTGCAATTGAATCTCCAACATTTTTGGAAAGAATTCAAGGTGATATATGTGGCCTCATTCATCCTTTATGCGGATCATTTTGATATTTTATGATCCTAATAGACGCATCTAGTAGATGGTCTCATGTATGTTTGTTATCAACTCACAACCTGGAGTTTGCGAGATTACTTGCTCAAATTATAAGGCTACAAGCACAATTTCCAGATAATACAATTAAATCAATACATCTTAATAATGTTGGTGAATATTCAGCTCAAGCATGCAATGTCTATTGTAAATCAATTAACATAAGTGTTGAACATCCTATATCTCATGTTCATACACATAATGGGTTAGCTAAATATTTATTAAACGACTTCAAATAATAGCTAGACCATTACTTATGAGAATGAAACTTCCCATTACTACTTGGGACTATGCAATTTTGTATGCAGCACTTGTGCGCATCAGACCTACAAATTATTATAAATTCTCCATATTTACAATTGGTTAATGGTCAGTAACCAAATATTTTTTGTCTTAAAATTATTTGAATGTGCGATATATAACTCCACCACAACACACAAAGACGAGTTTTCAAAGAAGATTGAAATTATATTCTAGATTTGATTCTCCTATCATAAGAGATATTGTAGATCTTTTTACAATTCTAATAAATCATAATTCCCAATATTAGGGGGAGAAACAAAATGCAACTTGATAATATTGGGAATATTTTGATCACCATACAAAAAATATGAACTTGAAGTTTAAAAGATAACCCCATTGTACAATACAAACTGTCAGATATATTCATTGACCTAAAGAAAGTGGCTAAGTCACATATACTAGTTGCTAATGCTTCATATGAGTTATGTTCTGATTGGACAATCTACCAGTGAAATAAAAAAAAATGGAGTTTATGGCATGCCAGAAGCATGGTAGACTAATTGGTTCTAAGATAAAAGAAAGGGAACAGATGTTCTCAATGAGCCCATATTGATACTTCAGAAGAGTCAAGAGACAAAACAAATAGAATAACTCAAGAAAAAGTTCAGGTACCTGAAAATATTGAAAAAGAGGAGAATGATGAGATCTCAATAAGTTATGTCTTTATGAGAAACAATTGAACTAAAAAAGAAATATTTGTTGACATATTTTTATGAGTAATATGTTGCTGGCTATTGTGAATGATAACGATGATCATAAACCTACATCGACAAGTATCGACATAGATGTGACTGACTATATTCAAGAAAGATGCAGTTGAAGCATAATTAAATTCACTTGAAAAATGTGAAGTTTTTAGACTCGTAATCTGGACACCTAAAGATGTCACACTCATAGGGTACAAATGAGTATTTGTGTAAAATAAGAAAGATAAAGTTGTGAAATATAAAACACAACTTATTACACATGAATTTTGCAGAATTTTATATTAATTACGCAGTCACGTATTCTATTGTGGTGGATGAAATTATATTTCAGTATCTTATTAGTCTGGCAGCTAATAACATTTTAATTTGTATCTTATGAATGTAAGTATAGTCTACTTATATGGCTCACTTAATGATATCTATATGAAAATCCTAAAGGATTTAGAATGCTTGAAGCATTCAATTCAAGTTCTCGAGAATTATATTACAAAGATTATATTGTTTAAAGCACTTTAGACGAATGTGACAAAATTGTCTCAGTAAATATTTATTAAAGGTGGGTTACCAAAATAACCAAATTCATCAATACGTTTTTACTAAGAATGTAAATTCAAGATTTGCAATAGTCGTTGGATATGTTGACGACTTGAATATTATTAAAGCTCCTGAAGAGAATTCAAAAGCAATACATTATTTGAAAAAGGAATTTGAATAAAGGATCTCTGCAAAAGAACCTTTTGTCTCGACGTAAAGATCGAGCACTTGACAGATGAAATTTTTGTTCATCAATCAATTTATACAGAAAATTCATTAAAAGTTTTTACATGCACAATGCGCATCCATTTAGTACCCCAACGGTTGTTCGCTTGATACAAAAAGGGATATATATATATATTTTTCTTTTTGATTTCATGAGACTTGAAGAACATCTTGGTCACAAAGTACTTTATCCAAGTACAAAAAGTGCAATAATGTATCTTGCTAATTATGTGAGACTTGATATAGCTTTTGTGATTAATTTATTAAGCAACATTTAGTTCATATCCAACAAAGAGATATTGTAATTAAATCAATTGTTTGATATCTTCAAGGAATAATTAATATGAGTATGCTAATGTTGGTTATCTTTCTGACCCGCATAAAGTACGTTCTCATAGTATCTATACATATGACAATACTGCTATATCATGAGCTCTACGAAACAAATTATAGCAGCAACTTTTCTAATCATGATGAGATTATAGTCATTCATGAAGCAAGTCGAGAATGTGTTTTGTTGGGTCAATAATTCATTATATCAGAATGAGTTGTGGTTTATCCTCTGGAAGAGAGATTCCAACTCCTCTATATGAAGATAATACAACATGTATAACTCAATTGAAAGAAAGATATATTAAATAAGATCGCACAAAATATTTCATCAAAATTTTTCTTTACACATGACCTACAGAAGAATGGTGATATATATGTTCAACAAATTCGTTCAAGTAACAACTTAGCAAATTTATTTGCAAAGGTTCAACATTTGAAAGATTAAGTGCGTCAAATTGGAATATTTTATATAATGTTCTAATCAGGGGGAGCGTACAAGAGAAGGTGTACTCATTTTCCTTCACTAGGGTTTTTTCCCACTGGGTTTTTCTCTAGTAAGGTTTTAATTAGGCATATTCCTTGTACAATGGACATTCAAGGGGGTCAGTGTTATAAATATATTTAATTATATGAATATCCATTGAAGAAGATCCAGTGTTTGCTAGTCCCGAACAAGTTCCCCACAACCAAGGTTAGTTCTTATTCGTCTAAGATTTAGTTTCTTTAATCAGTTTAGTTTAAGTATTTAAATAATTAGGGTATAATTGTTTTGGGGATAATTTGAATGGAGGCAGTATGTTTATGATTCTATGCTTTGATACCACTAAATGTCACGACCCAAAACCTAGTGTAACACGCCACGTATTGAGAGACTCAACACGTAAGGCTACATAACTGTACCATAAGTTCAATAACTAAGAAAAAGAAACCTCAATAAATAAAACTTCTATTGTCTCAAATCATCAGATCAACCTAAACTTAAGTCAATTATTACAACATGTACTCTTGACTTCTTTACTTCAGAGTTTTTAAGTCTTTTCAGTCTCTACAGATGTATCTCTATAAATAGAAGACTTGTAGAACTATTATCGATTAATGAATGAAATACAAGATCAATATATTTTCTCTATCTTTCTCTCTTTTTCGTCTCTTTTATAATTAGTTTTATAACATATTTGTCTTTTTTATTATTTTTAATCTTTATTAGGATAATTTATCTTTTGTCATTTTAGTAAATTTATCTTTTATTATTTACATAATATATTCGTACTATAATAGTTATTTTTTATTATTTACTTAATATATTCGTACTATAATAGTTATTTTTTATTATTTATCATTTTTTTTACAATGATCATTATTTTTAAAGTTTATTTATAATTATTTTTATTCATTTTATTAGAGAATATGGATGCATATACATATATATATATATATATCTTGGTGTAGTGCAACTACTCATACTATCTTTAATCATAGAAAATATTTCAATGAAATAATAACGATGCATAATGCATATGTTACTACAATTTCGGTTAGTAGAAAATTAATTGAAGGCTTTGGAAGAGCAATTATAATATTACCTAATGGAATAAAATTAACCATAAATAATGCTATGTTTTGCTTTAAGTCTCAAAAAAAATTGCTAAGTTTTAAAGATATTATTTTGAACGGATATCATATGAAGACTTTAAATGAGGGAAACAATGAGTATCTCTATATTAAAAGCATTAAGAAAATCATAATAGAAGGATTGAATGTGTTTCTTCTTACATGTATTACACAAGAATTGCCTTGTATTAAACAAGAGATAATGCAATTGAAACACATATCGCAATAAATAATAAGTTTATTGGCTCAAACACTTTTACTGTTTGAAATTACTGGTTAGGGCAACCTGGTTCAGTATGATGCAGAAAAAATTTTTTATTGAACATTAACATGGACACTTATTGAAAAACTTGAAGATTTTTCAATGCAAAGAATTACCTTGAATATAAGGCCTTTTGGGAGATGCCCAAAAACAAATCCGTGAGGGCTTGGCCCAAAGCGGACAATATCATACTAATGTGGAGTTAAGGTAGTGTTTTGGCGGTCCTAACAAGTGGTATCAGAGCCAAGTGGTTCGAGATGTGGACTGCTCTGTGTGGGAGGCCCCCGGTCCCCAATATGCCATCGCGATTGGAGATCTAAGATTGGTGCCTTGTGTCAAAAGTCTTCCTGGCAGTGTGGTGGTCAGGCGGCAGGTCCCGTCGGGTGATAGCGGCGTACAAGATGAGACAGATCAAATGAGTTCGCAGGAGGGGAAGACAAGAGTTGTGTGTGGTACTTTAGTTTGAGGGGAAGATTGTTGGTTAGCAAACCCAAGTCCCACATCGGAAATTCAAGGAGAAGTTACCTTGAATATAATAAGTGTCCACCTAATTCATTAGTATGAGGCCTTTTGGGAGATGCCCAAAAACAAATCCGTGCGGGCTTGGCTCAAAACGGACAATATCATACTAATGTGGAGTTAAGGTGGTGTTTTGGAGGTCCTAACACAAAATACTGAAAAAGAAGAGAATTATGATATCTCAATAAGTTATGTCTCCACGGAAAAATAATTGAACAAAAAAAAAAAAATAGTTGTTGGCAATATTTTATGTAACGTTAGCCATTGATAATGGTGATCACGAGCCTACATTTGTTGATGAGTATTGACATAGATACGATTGACTAATTAGATATATGCAATTCAAGTATAAATAAAAACTGACTTGAAAATGTTAAAGTTTTTAGACCAGTAGATTGGACACCTAAAGATGCCATACCCATATGGTACAAATAGGTATTTATGCAAAAACTAAACAAGAAAAATCAAGTTGTAAAACACAGTTTATTGGTCAAAGATTTTTATGAAAGAAATTTAGAATTAACCATTAAGTCACATATTCTATTATGGTGGATACAATTATTTTTCAATATCTTATTAGTCTAACACCTAATAAAAAATTTCAATATCCATCTTATGAATGTAATTACATCTTATTTATATGGCTCACTTTATCATGATGTCCATATGAAAATTACTGAAGGAGATTTAAGATGTCGGAAGTATAAAAGTAAACTCATGATAATTATATTTAATAAAGTTACAAAGATCTTTTATGGTGTGAAGAATTCTGGTCGAATGTGGTACAATCGTGTCAGTTAATAATTTTTAGAACAAAATTATCAAAAAAGCCTATTTTCAATAAGAAATAAAAATTCAACATTTTATGGATTGTTTCATATATTGACCATTTGAATATTATTGGAATTCTTGAAGATATTTCAAAAGAAGTAGATTCTTTGATGAAAGAATTTAAGATAAAAATCAAAAAAGAAAATTAAAATTTTATCTTGGCTGGAGATTGAGTAATTGAAAGATGAAATTTTTGTTCATCAATCCATGTATACATGAAAATTCCTTCAAAGTTTTTTACATGGATACTCGAATGCATTGAGTACCCCAATTGTTGTCCGCTCAATTGATGCAAAAGAGGATATTTTTCAACCTCGTGAGGATTATGAAAAATTTGTTGGTCTAGAAGTAGAATATTTTAGTGCAATAGTTGCACAAATGTATCTTACTAATATTCTAGGCCTGATATATCCTTTGTCTTTAATTTGTTAGCAAGATACAGTTCATGTCCAACTAGTAGACATTACAATTAGATTAAACAAGTTTCTCGATATCTCCGATGACAATCCATATGAGTTTACTATGTGCCAAAGTTTCCAAATCAGAATTCATTGGTTATGATAACACTAATTAATTGTTCAATCAACATAAGACCATGTCTCAAACAGACTATTTTTTACATGTGGAAGCATCATTTTTTAATGGCATTCTACCAAATAAATTTGTATGTAGAGTTTAGTTACAAGAAGGATATATTAAACAATATTGTATAAAAAATATTTCACCCAAATTATTCTTCACCCATGATCTTCAAAAGAATAGTGATATAAATATTCAACAGATACATTAAAGTACGAACATGGCATATTTCTTCACAAATACCTTCCAGACTTCTATGTTTGACATACTAGTGTAGAGCAAAATTAAAATGTGACGATTCAAAGATCTTATATAATATTTTGATCAGGAGAGCGTACAAGGGAAGGTATACTCTTTTTTCTTCTCTATGGTTTTTTATAATATGATTTTAATGAAGCATATACCTTGCACAATGAACATTCAAATGGGGTGTTATAATATATTTATTATATGAATATCTATTAAATACTACTATTTCCTATTCTTAATCCCTTAGTCTTTATGACCAATGAGATCTTTATAGATGTATCTACATTTATACTTTCATTCTCTTTTATCTTGGTTTATTATTAATTATTTTATATCTTTATAGATGTATCTAAAATGAATTTATATATAGATATATTCATTTGAAATTCAAATTTTATAATTCTTTAGTTTTTGTTAAATATTAAATTAAATTAAAGGTTACCAAAATCTTTTGAAGCTATAGGAGCTTATTGATCGAAAAGACGAGCTAGTGCAAATGTTTTTCGGGTAACATTAATAATAACAATAATAATAATAATAATAATAAATACAGATGGATTAATTATATTTCGAGGTAAAATATCTTATGATCTCTGAATTCTATTTTTATAAAAAAAAAAATTCTATAAATTTTTTTCTTGAAAAGGCAGAGGAAAAAAGGTGTAATAGATATTGAAATTAATATACAATCATTTCAAACTAAAATTTTATAATTTTTTAGATTTTTGTTAAACACTTGTTAAGTTAAAAACACTAACAAGATTTTTGAGTCGAGAAGGGTATTGTCTACCATAAGAGGTAATTTGGTATGCAAATTTGATCCGTTAACAAGTAATAAAAAAGGAAAAAGTTCATTTAATAAAGTGCCTAATGATCTCTTAAGTTTTATTTTGTAAATATTTTTATTTATACATAAATTTTTTCAAGGTGAAAGACAAAAACCTTCTTGGGAAAAAAGGAGAAAATAATAAATAAAGATAAACATAGTTAATATAAGGTTAATATATACAGATATTTAAGATTATAATTTTATAATTTTCTTATATTATCTTTCTTAAAATGTTACATTAGATTAAATACAATTTAACATAGAATTATAATTAATAAACAATAACCTAATGAAAAAATTAAGACAAAATAATGGGTAATTTGATCAAAAAGACACGACGAAATTGGCACAATAATTTGTAGAATTCGGCTCCTTTATTTTATTTTATAAGAGATTAAAAGATGAAGAAACATAGATTTACATATTGAGGTCCTGAAGGATTTCACTCATTTCTTCACGAGCTCTAAACATGGCCTCTAATGGAATGAGTTTAGGCATGGTTAGCCCTGTGCCTTCAGTCATGTCTATCAATTCTTCGTTAGTTCTTTTCCAGTCAAAGCATTGAATCAAACTAGCCAAAGCTAATGCCACAACACGATTGCCGAGAACAGCACCAGGACAACCTCTCCTTCCCATCCCAAACGGGATCAACTTCAGCTTGTATGCATCACTTTCAAGTCCTTCAAATCTTTCTGGTTTGAAGCATGTAGGATCATCCCATAATTGAGGATCTCTATGAATCGCCCAGGCATTGACAAGCAACATTGTCTTGGATTGTATATTGTAATCTCCAATTGAGCACTTGGATGAAGACTCATGAGGTGTTATAACTGGCACTGGTGGGAACAATCGTAGTGTCTCGTTCACAATAGCTTGGATGTATGGAATCTTGGAGATATCCGATTCATTTATGAGACGATCTTTACCCACAAAATTGTCAATCTCATATCTAGCCTTCTCTAGCACCTCTGGATGGTTGAGTAGAAGTGACATGGCCCATTCTATTGTCACTGATGAAGTATCAGTTCCCCCAGTAAATAGTATCTAAAATGGTCATGACATGAAACACTAAAGTTAAGAACAAAATAGAGAAGAGTAATATGACTTATATATATATGTATGACTTAATTACCAGAATGATGCCTTTGATGATTTCATCAGTGTAGTACTCTGGATCCTTTTCTTGCAGGGACATCATTGCCTCAATTATTGTCTTTCTTTGTTTTGCTGCTTTGGATTGTGTATTTCTATTTCTAACCTCGTCTATTAGGCCCTGAAGAAATTCATCGATTTCTCTTTGAAGAATCAACATTTTCTTTTCCAGGTTTTGATAATCTATCCATTGTAAGAATGGGAGGAAGTCGCCTGGATTGGATGCCCCGCTGAGTTCAAAAAGTTCTCCAATTATTTCCCGGAAGCTCTTTTTGGTCTGCTCATGTTCTTCCCCTTCATAATCGCCATAGTATCGCTTCCCCGTAGCCATCCTCATAATAATGTTGAATGAAAACTTTGACAACTTTGATTTCATTTCAACATATGTCCACCTCCTTTGGGTTGACGACATTTGATAGAGTTTTTTCAAGAGCATCTTCACTTCCTCCTGTCGGACACCTAAGAAATCATTAAGTCTTGTAGTTGAGAAGATCTCAAGTGTCATAACACGACGAAGGTTCCTCCAAAGAGGGCCATAAGGTGCTGCAACTACTGTTGTATGGTTGTAATTAAGAAGCTTTCCAACAAGGAAAGGAGGCCTGTTGGCGAAAATAATGTCATTTTTAGTGAAGCATTCCTCAAATGCAGATGGTGATGATATAATAACAGTTGGTTTCCGTCCAAATTGTAGGGAAATAATGGAACCATATTTAGAGCAAAGATGGTGCAGACATCGGTGTAATGGCTCGTGATTTAGAAGGTGAAGATGCCCTATGATAGGCAATGAAGGAGGGCTTGGTGGTAGGTTTTTCCCCACATGAAAGAACTTCAAAAGGATGAGTAGAAAGGGAAGGGAAATCAAAATCATGGAGTAAGACCAATTCATTTCCATGATCTCTATCTAGTCAGTAATTCGATCAATGAAGGGAAGGATAGTTTTGTGGTTGAATTCTTTAAACAATTCCACTCTATATATAATGGAACTTTGCATGCACTACAACTGATTGAGGGGGTTGAATCTATCCTTCAAATGAACGTTCCTATTTTTTTTTTACTTGTCGTCCAAAAAAATTTATACTTTTGTGCACATTTTTGGTAAAAAAAAAAAAAGAAGGAAAAATCTCTTCATTTCCAAATATGATTAGCATTTAATGAGCAAATATTAAAAACTAATCTAAATAATAACTTTTCCTATCTATTAATTGTGTAATCTCGTCACTTTGTCTTTCTTTATTATTCATTAGAATTGTGGATTAGTTGTCCCCCAAAACCATCCAAAAGGGGGTTGAATCTAAGCTTTTCTTGATCTCTAAAAGCTACGATTCTATTAAGCAAAATCTAAGTTAGTGTTTAATGAACGAATATTCTTTTTTTTTTTTTTTTAAAAAAAATCTTTAAAAAAAATTAATCTTAAATTACTGTATATAAATTTTAGTACCTATTAATTATTTATCCGTTACTTTCTGTATCTTTACTATTTTATACCCTTTTTTAACAATATTTTTCGATTCTTTAAGATTTGAGGAAATATATGTAGATTAAAAAAAGAAATATATAAAAAACAACTAGGATATCATAATATATTTTTTCCTTCAAACAAGCATTTACAATAAAATACTCTTTTTGGATAAGCAGCATCTCAATTTTAAAGATCTTGTTAGTATTTAATAAAATGTAGCAGCTTAAGCAAAAAATATATATATATATATAAAAATTTTAAAATTACAATATGAAATATCTATATATATATATATATATATATATATATTAATGCTTTATCAACTATTTTTATCTTTCTTTCTCATTTTCTCCTTTTCTTTCATATTGAGGGGAAAAAAAAAAGTGCATAAATAAAAATATTTTAAAAATACAACTAAAGAGATTATAAGGTACCTATTTGAATGAACTTTTTTCCTTTTTTATTACTTGTCGACCGACCAAATTTGTACACCAAACTACTTTTGGTAAATACCCCTTTTTCTTTTTACTAACAAGAATTTTTATTTCAAATTCCAGAAAACATTTACGCACAAAACATTCATCAAAATTGAATTGAGATATCTAAGATATTTTACCTTGAAATATACTCCATTTTGTTGTTGTTGATGTTGTTTTTTTTTTTTTTTTTTTTTAACTTATAACTGAACAAACTTTTGCACTAAAGTACTCGTTTTTTTTTTTATATATATAAAAAAAAAAGGAAAAAAAAAAAACCTTGTCACTTCAAAAAATCTTGTCAAATAGATATATGTAATTAATTTATATATTTTTTCTCAAATGGATATATATATATATATATATTATATATTGTTTTTATTTAAAAACAAATTTACATGCATGAGTTATGTATTTCTATTTGTACAGTATTTGTGACCTATTTAAGTACACAAGAAAAGAGATGTGTACTTTAAGGGAAATACGATGCCAACAACGATATCTTTGTGTTCAATAACATAACCAAGAAAACATCATACAAAAAACGAAGCACAACTAAGGATTAAGGTTCGAATAATTTGGAGGCTTTCAAAACAATTTTTTGTAAGGAGATGAATTATGAAGAACAAATGCAGGGAGACGATTAATAGTATAGCCAACATTAAGAGCTTCTTCTCCCCAGTTTTTTTTCTAGACATGAGACAGATAGGAGAAGAGCACGTACGAAGTCAAGAATATGACGATGCTTTCGCTCGGCTTGCCCATTAAGTTAAGAGGTGTGAGGATAGGAACGTTGAATAGTCCCTTGTTGATATATTGACAAATTGATGTAAAGAAGAAACTCGATATTCCATTGCATTGTTAGTGCGGAGAATTTTAATGGTAGAAGAGAACTGAGATTTAATCATAGTGGAAAATGTAATGTTATAAACTTGTGATAACTCACACCATTGTTTCAAAGAATGCATCCAAGTAAAATGAGAATAATCGTCAACAAAACTTACAAAATAACAAAAACCATTGATTGAATATCATTATTGGTAAAAGACAGTGCAAGTTGTTTTGCAACATGACAATTCAAGCGATTAAAAGACTCAAACTCTCTAGAGCCTAGTAATCCATGGGAGACCAAAGGCTGAATTTTACTAGGTGAGGCATGAGCAAGACAAATATGCCATGGGTGAATGAAGGAGTTGGTGGTACGTGGTAGCTACAACGAAACAAGATTTTGAGGAAGATGAAGATATGCTAGCTCAAATAAATGACCTACCCCATTACCTGTCCCAAGAATCTATCCTGTTTATGAATCATGTGCCTGAACAACAAAGGAGTGAAGATTCACATTTACTACTTTTTCAAAAAATGACCAACAGAGACAATATTGAGTTAGGTTTGGTATATGTAGTGAGTGAAAAACAAATTCATACCTCTTTTCTCACTCATTAAGTTGAGAGGTGTGAGGATACGAACGTTGAATAGTCCCTTGTTGATATATTGACAAATTGATGTAATAAAGAGGAAACTCGGTATTCCATTGCATTGTTAGTGCAAAGAATTTTAATAGTAGAAGAGAACTGAGATCATAGTGGAAAATGTAATGTTATAAACTTGTGATAACTCAGACCATTGTTTCAAAGAATGCATCTAAGTAAAATGAGAATAATCATCAACAAAACTTACAAAATAACAAAAACCATTGACTGAATATCATTATTGGTAAAAGACAGTGCAAGTTGTTTTGCAACTTGACAATTCAAGCGATTAAAAGACTCAAACTCTCTAGAGCCTAGTAATCCATGGGAGACCAAAGGCTGAATTTTACTAGGTGAGGCATGAGCAAGACAAATATGCCATGGGTGAATGAAGGAGTTGGTGGTACGTGGTAGCTACAACGAAACAAGATTTTGAGGAAGATGAAGATATGCTAGCTCAAATAAATGACCTACCCCATTACCTGTCCCAAGAATCTATCCTGTTTATGAATCATGTGCCTGAACAACAAAGGAGTGAAGATTCACATTTACTACTTTTTCAAAAAATGACCAACAGAGACAATATTGAGTTAGGTTTGGTATATGTAGTGAGTGAAAAACAAATTCATACCTATTTTATCTTCATTGCATGGCATTCTCCTACTTTTCCTTTTAAATTGTTCTTGTAAACTAAATCCAGGCAAAGGGGCAGTGGAGTTATTTTTTGAAATTTTAGATGATAATGATTAAACAAGGTTTCTAAAAGTAAACTCCATGTATGACAAATCTAGTCACTAACGTCTAACAAATCAAGAAGGACTCAAACTGGTTGTTGACAAAACTTTACAACCACTGATATTCTTGAATCGGATTCCCATGTGGGAATCGAGCGTTTTCAAACTTGATAAGAATGAAAAACTAAACTTTACTATTCATGAGTGCAAATCTATGTAAAGACATTGGAGCAAGTTGAAGGGCACCATATCTACACAGAGCAAGAGTAACCAACTGGTGGATGCCCTAGCTGCAAGGGGTGGTGTATATGAACAAGCGGCTACAGATGTTTTGAATAATCCAACGGAGGACCTAAAGCTACTGTGAGAATTGAGACGAAATTGACAGAGAGGAGATGGAAGGAAAACAAAGACTAGTGTTTTATTTAAACGAATTATCAATAACAAGAGAGAAATAAGAGTATATATAGCAAACAATGTAAAAAGACTAAAAAGACTATTCTACCCTTATGAGGAATAATAAATAACAAAATAACAAAATTAATATATACTCTATCATCCCCCCTGAAACTCACGATGCGGCTACAAGGAGCATTGAGAGTTTGCCAACAAAGAAGAAGAACTTAAACGGAAAGAAGACAAATCGACACTCGAAGCAGCTACATCTGGAACTTGCAGCTCATCCAAGACATATAATCCCGAATAGACACAAAACAACACATTTCTTTAGAAATTTTGATGCAGTTGATAGTCTCTCAAAAAGAAATGCTAGACCAACAGCTTCACAAAAGGTAGTAAGACACTTCATTGCTTGAACTCGAGTCTTGATACCAGCGACTTTTTCACTAACCCCAAATATTGGAATACAATACAAATCAAACAAAGTAAACAAAGCTTTCAAGTAAGCAAACCTCCAAAGTGAGTGCGAATTGGAAAATTTACTGATGAAATTTTTCTCTTCTTCATCAACTATTCAATCCCCATATTCAAATTTTCAAAATTTGAATCTCAAGGCCACTGTGCAAGAAACTCCCAAATTTAATCTACTGCAAACGAATTTCCAAAATTTACTCTACTGCAAACGAATTTTCCAAATGTGCAAATCCAAACTTACTCTATTGCAAACAAATTTCCCAAATGTGCAAACAATGTGCAAAATTCCCAAATTTCCAAATTTCCCAAATGTGCAAAATTCCTAGGCCAACTGATTCATATACGAAATCCAATTTTTTTTTTTTAGTAACCTACTCTTCCCTACTACATAAGCCGATGCCCTCAGTAAATCTTCTAATTCCAGAGAAAAACCCTCATCAACCACCACAAATTTACTCTTTTGGCCCTCCTCGCTGACTGCCTCGTTCTCCACCTTTTCTCCTGCCGCTTTGCTCTCCTTGAATTTCCATCGTTTCCTCAAGATCCACACAGAAACAAACACCACCTCAAGCACCGCCAAAATCCCAATAGAAAAATAAAGTCCTCCAAATATGAACAGAAAAATAAAGTCCTTCAAATATGCTAAAATCCAAAAAGAAAAATAAAATAAAGTATTAGCTTCCCATACTCTGTTACCTTAAGGCCACCATGGTGACCCAAATGGGTTATAACGGATCCATAAACCCAATGACAAATGGGATAACGAAGAACAAAAAGATTTCAAATTTCTTATGAAATCCCGATTCCAAGGAAAGAGAAAGAAATCGATAAAAGCAAATCAGGGACACAAAAGAAAAAGAATCACCGAAAACATCCAAAACGCCATCAAGATGAACAACGGCAGATTAACTCCCACTAACAATATCAAAATCAAGCTCGAAAAATTTGCTTAGGAAACCGCCATACGTGCCAAATTCCTCACAAGAAACAAAGATAATGGAGAGACCAAAATCCAAAAGATAAAACACCAAATCAGGGAAGCAAACATCACGAAATTACAAGACCCAATAATGGTTCTTCAACCAAATCCATAACCTTACTTTGATACCATGTGAGAATTGAGACGAAATTGAAAGAGAGGAGATGGAAGGAAAATAGAGACTAGGGTTTTATTAAAACGAATTATCAATAACATGAGAGAAATAAGAGTATATATAGCAAACAATGTAAAAAGACTAAAAACACTATTCTACCCTTATGAGGAATAATAAATAACAAAATAACAAAATTAATATATACTCTAACAGCTACTACTGTATCAAGAGAATTCGTTCTTAATGTGGGATTTAAGACCCAATATTTTTGTGTATAATTTTGTCATTCATCTACAAATAGGAATGTTGTATGATCATTGTAGCATTAACTTTACTTGGACTCTCAAGTTGGATTCTTTTTATCTACTCCTTACTTTGATATTAATAGAAATCGTCTTTTTATATGAACAAAAAGAAAAATATTATATTCCATGACATAGTGTTGTATAATTACGATGTGAAATTAGGAGCATCATAAGAATAAACTGTCAAAATGCTTCAAAGCAATTGCATCAAAAAGATAATGCAATTTCTTGAGTAGCATGTCAAGTTATTTGTTTAGTTGTAGCATTTGATACATATTTCACAACATAAATTGGGCAACTTCTTCAAAATAAATTATGATGTTGGTCCATTGTAGAAAGCATAACTCGATAGAAGAGCACTCACAGCGAAAGGATTAGTCACTTCTGTCGGTGGTAGATACCCTTGGTTCCAACAAAAAATAATCCTCTTTCAAGTGTAACATGCGAGCATCAATCTTCACCACAAGAAATATGGCTTGTTAGTAACATTTTTATATAGATAATAATCATCTAGCAATGAATTATCAACTTTATACGATGATCGTTCTAACAAGAATCAATATGGCAATCAAATAGATTAATTTGTAAAGCAATATTATATGGTCGCACACGAAGAAAACAAATTATATATAATCCATTTCTCCAAATTCATTTGTTCATATATTAAATCTACCCTAATAGGGTTTTTACTCAAGTAATTACTCCAAAAACATTGTGTTCTTATTTATTTTTTATCGTTGCTTTACTATGACAAGTCCATTAATTAAACCAGTTTTATGATGTGAACCACAAATTCAACTTATTCTCCTTCATGAAAAAAAAAGAAAAGAAAAGAAAATTATTTCTCTACTTTATATATAAGAAATTTTTTCCCTAACATGACTCTAATCTATAGCCTTTCATAGTTTTATATAGGTGAACCTGCTATTACCAAAATAATAATTTATTGTCCATATCCAACAAAATATTTTTTGGGTAGCAAACCCAAGTCCCACATTGGAAATTCAAGGAGAAATCACCTTGAATATAAGTGTCCACGTAACTTCCTTACTATGAGGCCTTTTGGGAGATGCCCAAAAATAAATTCGTGCCGGTTTGGCCCAAAGCGGACAATATCATACTAATGTGGAGTTAAGGTGGTGTTTTGGCAGTCCTAACAAATGGTATCAAAGCCAGGTGGTTCGAGAGGTGGACTACATTGTGTGGGAGGCCCCTAGTATGCCCTCGCAATTGGGGATCCAAGTTTGGTGGTGCCTTGTGTTGAAAGTCTTCCTAACAGCCTGGTGGTCAGGCGGCGGGTCCTGCAGGGTGATAGCAGCAGTACAAGATGAGACAGATCAAATGAGTTCGTAGGAGGGGAGGCCACGAGGTGTGTGATCCTTTGGTTTGAGGGGAAGATTGTTGGTTAGCAAACCCAAGTCCCACATTTGAAATTCAAGGAAAAATCACCTTGAATATAAGTGTCCACCTAACTTCATTAGTATGAGGCCTTTTGGGAGATGCCCAAAAACAAATTTGTGCGGGCTTGGCCCAAAGCGGACAATATCATACTAATATGGAGTTAAGGTGGTGTTTTGGCAATCCTAACGATATTAACTTGCATACTTTTGACAAAGTGTCTTTTAATTTTTTTTTTCACTAGCAAGGAAGGTTGTTCGATACAACAACCAGCACGACAAAGCAAAAGTTACACACAATCAATGCCTGCGATGCCATACTCTCATGTCCACTCATTTCTTAACCATATTTTTGAAGAAACATAATGCAACAATATATTATTTAAGTTAGATATAAAGAACAATAACTTTTGGAAATAAAAGTAATATAGTTATAAATAGAGCCTTCCAACAACATACCTTGTTCAAAGTACAATATCCAACAATAAATATTATCCCACATATGGAAATAAAAACTTTTGAAAATTCAGAGTTTCAATGTTGATACTCATTCACCTCCTATATATAGCTTTTATATCAGTGTCTGGAAATCATAATGTGTATAGACTTCTGCATTCCTAGTGATGGAATCAACGATATCTTGTGTTAAAACCCCTTCTTCTATTTTCCTCCTTTTGTTACCCACATATAACAAAACAATGCAAACATTATGAATTATATTATCAAGTTTGTTATAAAAAACCATAAGTTATTTAGAGAAGAATAAAATTTGAAGCATCTCTCGAAGTTGTAAGTTGACTTTTTTATGGGTATAATTGGTTTTCGTTGAATTCTTTTATTCTTGTCATAACAAAAGCCAACCTCTCTCATATCAAGTAATTTGTTTCCTCTCGTTTTCTTGTTGTTGGAACTCTATAATGGAATTAATCAATGCATTCTGCATCACAGATGGTATATAACTAGAAATATCAATTAACACTTTTATAATAGAAAGATATAAATTAATCTTATTACCACATTAGTTTTGTTCGTTGCTTCCATAAATGTCGTTGTATCGTCTTTGGTAGGACACTTACTAGTTTCAATGAAATAGTAAATCTCAACCAGGGATCTAACCTCTATTTTTTATTGTAGATGGATGTAGAATTGCAACAAAACAATAACATTAATGCTATAAATGCTTTTTCTTTCAAAATTGAAGTATGTATTCCAGTAAGGGTGTTTATTTATTACTGTATCTTTAATAGATTCGTTGAACGATCTTTAATCAATGTATCAACCTCATTGTCTTTCAAATTTTGTGAATTTGTTTAACTCCATAGGTATTATTGTTGTAATGTCTTTGATTAGTCTTTGTATTCCACTGCTAAAAAAATAAAATAAAGATGAGTTAGAATATAAATATATATATATATATATCAATATAATAAATATTTAAAAGTAATATATATAGAGCGAAGAACAATGTTTTGATTCATAAAGGGATAAAAAACTATATTGTACTATCAAACATAATAATTATTTGTATTTTTATCTATTTGAATGAAAATTTTGTATAATTAATTAAAATTTATTAAAATTATACTGGCATTCATATTAGAAAAGGTTTTAACTATTTTGGGCTTAATTTATTCAATCTACCAAAAAAAAAATGAAAAATTTAGCCTAATTAAGTTTCTCACTAAAAGAAGAAGAATTGAAATATTATATTTATTACTAGACAATAGAACATAAATTTTTTTCATGAATTTAGTATTTATTCTTACCTTCTCAAGTTCAAAATCTTCGAGGTCATTTTCAAATTCCTCAATGGTAGGAAATCTAAAAGAACGCAGCACAGCCTCAACTGTAACTCTATGAATTACTTATGGAATGCTTACTTCTAGAATGCTACATCAACCGTAACTCCATGAATTACTTCCAAAGATTGCGGACCAAACTGCCAACCTCTTACAAAAAAGGCCACTCTTGAGTACAAATTTATACTGCGAACAAATATAATCACACTTTACTATTGAATAGTAACATCATGAAAACTATATATGTGTGTCTGTCTGATCAAACTTAATAAAAGTTATCTTTGTGTGTGCATGAATAATTTCAAAGAAAAATATGATGTAATACATACATAGTTCATTCACAAATATATATATATATATATGTATGCATGTATGTATACTACAAAACATTTTAGAAATATGTTTTTATCAACTCTAAAGGATAAATTTTTCTTCTTGACAATTGACCAGAAAGAAAAGAAGGAAGATAAAATTGGAATACCATATATTTCTCATAAATTGTTGGCAATTCAATTGCCAACATGTTTTTAAATTAAAACATTAAACTAAAACAAAGTAGACTAATTTTTCAATATTATCTCCTACAAAAAGTTATTGGTTTAACCAAAGATTTAGATCTAATGGGTGATATGTTGAATAATTTGGCAAACAATAAATGCAGATATATTTATATATAAATCCAACCTTCACACATGTATATCTGTAAAAGGAAAATTCTCCGATTTAATCCCTTAACTATTTACATTTCCCCGAATTGGTCCTATAACTTTAATTTTATCCAAATTGATCCTTTATCTATTTTCTATTTCCCAAATTGGTCCTCCCAGCCAAAATTGATCAAAATTTGATCACTTTACCGGCATATTCATTAAATTAAAATGGTATTTTGGTCATTTTATGTTAGAAAAACAAGAAAAACATAAAATAGGTATAATAATTTAGCCAAAATAGTCATTTTTTTCAACAAAAGGGAAAGAGATGTGAATAAATTTAATATATCTATTCCATTTTTTCCTTTTTTCTAACATGAAATGATCAAAATACCTTTTTAATTTAATGGATATGCCGATAAAGTGATCAAATTTTGGTCAATTTTGGTTGGGAGGACTAATTTGGGAAATAGAAAATAGATAAAGGATTAATTTGGATAAAATTAAAGTTATAGGACCAATTTGGAGAAACGTAAATAGTTAATAGACAAAATTGGAGAATTTTCCTTTGTAAAAACATGTAATATATGTAATTTATATTAATCAGATGTCAAAGTTTAAATAGAGAAACTAAAAAAATGATTATAAAGTTAGTTGAAAATAACAGTAAGCATTAATTAATTCACATTGTAATTATGTATAAGTAATTTAACTTGTGAATTTAATTAGAAGATGAAGAAGGAATACCAACCATTAGATTGTCTTTTCTTATTAAAGCAAAATGCTTGGGGATTGCATTCATAAGAATACTTTAAAGTTGGAGATATGGTTGTTGAACAAGTCAAAAGATTGGTACTTGAAACCAACAAAAAAAAAAAAAAAAAAAGCTTTAATTACTTCACTAATTCTCACGTACTGCAAATCTTGAATTTAAGGTTTCAAATGAAGGGAATTTAATTTATTTTTTTTAAATAATAACAACGGTCTCTCTGTCACTTCCCCAATAATGGGGTTAGACAACAACAACGTAAGAGCAATTTCTTTCATGAATATTAGATTTTCTAGTAAAGAAATGAAAAATAAACCATTTCTTAAATATATATATATGTATATAAACTAGAGAAATCTGTGAGGGTTCATCTACTTCTGCACAAACCCTTATCTTAGATGAAGAAATTCACAAGATTCTTCAGAATTAATTGTTCCTAAAGTCCTCTACCACAATGTCTATTTGTCACGGGGAAGATTTATTTACTCAAATTCTCCTTCGCATGTCTCCAATATCCCTACTCTGGTTCCAATGCATTTCCAAGCAAGGGCGCTCGATAATCTCAGGTTTTGATTTTCGTCACCTACATGGCAGGAAGTTTCACACTTATTGTTTGTCACCTGATTCTGATGCCCTAATCTTGTATAGGCAAAGGAATTTTGAGTTTAATTTTGTCTCTTTTAGTGGGGAAAACGTAAAGACGATATATTCTATCACTACCTGATTGAGGAGATTTCTTTTTGGGGAAATCTTGGGATTGCATTCTTGCAATGGATTGTTATGCATTGATTTTCTTTTGGATCATGATTAGAGAGACTTCGAGGAAAAAATTTAGTGAAAGGTCGATTTTACCCTTAACTAAATTTGACCAACCAAAGACTTACCTGAATTATTGGTCGAAAAGGACCAAACTAGTGGTCCATAAAAATTATGAGCACCTACTAGGCAGGAAAAAAAAAAATGAGGACCTAATTGGCGAAAAATCACTATTTTAGGGACTAAATGGGTAAAGTTTCAACCGTTGGAAGGGAAATTTTAGTAAAAGGTCGATTTTACTCCCAACTAAATTTGACTAATTGGAGACTTAATTATCGGAATTATTGGTCGGAAGGACCAAACTGGTGGCCTGTGAAAACTATAAGGACCTACTGGGTAAAAAAAAAGAAGATAAGAACCTAATTAGCTAAAAGTCAATACTTCATGGACCAAATTTTCCTTTATTATTTAATAGTTTTCCTTTTATATTGTTTGTGAGATTCCGTTTTAACGAAAGTTCAGTATTATATACATTTATTAAAATATTTTCTTATAAATATTTTCCAATTAAAAATTAATTATTTATCATTCGCTCTAAAATCTTTAATGATTAGCATTGTTACCTAATAAATAAATATTTAATTGATTCTCTTCTTTCTTTTTTATTTCTCCTATGATATAAATAAACAAAAATCAAAATCATCATTTCTAAAATCCTACCCCATAAAAAATTTTATCCCTTTTTTTGCTTTTTTGTTCAGAAAAATGGCTATTACATACAAAAGCATGAAAGTTTTTTTTAAAAAAAAAAAAATAGCTATCTGCTAAGCGAATGTAAGTATCTGCTTTGGCATATAATCATTTGACTGGATTTTGAAGTGATAAAATTTCTGATATTTTTATGCAATAATCTGCTATTGTAATTATAATACGAAACATAAGTGAAAATTGTTGACACATGTTAGAGATTTATTTATTAATACGTAAAGAGAAAATAAAAAGTAAATCTATTATTAGGGTGTATTGATATGACTTTTTTTATATATATCTAGTAATTATAATATTATTACACCTATAAAATTCAACTGTTCTCAAAACAAAATCTTATCTAAATAAATAAAAGTAAATTTATTTTTCCCAAAATAAAAATAAACTATATTTTTTTCATATTATACAAGTCTAAATGTAGCTTTAACTTTCAAAACCTAAATTCAAAAAAACAAATAGAACCCAAGGATCTCCTGTTCCAACAACAACGAATAACCTACAAGCAGCTCATGTCCACATCTCGGGTTTTACATTTTCAAACTCCTCAACAAAAAATATGGTATACATGGCATATATATAGACAATAATTAATAATGTAAGAAAAAGACAACCTCTTACCTAAAATGTAAAATATCTCTTTTGAAAAGTCTCATAATCTCATATATATAGTAAATACAATCTCACTCTCTTCTATAAAATCTCTTATAAAAGAATTCTGCATTTTCACATTAATGATAAGTAGAATATTTTATTTATTTTGGAGTTTGCCTACAAGACAAATTCTGACTTAAATATTAAAATTTTTGTGGAAATCATCACTTTCCTTATCTTACAAGTTATTTGAGACCCACATTTACACGAAGGCGAAGATTCGGAGGACCATAGAGTTACATCAAATTAAATACAATAATCTTTAATTTCCATATTTGGGCATCTCTCAAACCTTGAGAAATTAATAAACATGATCCTCGTGTAAAAGAGTTGTGTGTTTGTTGGATATTCAGACGTTATGATCTCCAAACCTTAAAAAAAATAAAAAAAAAAAAAAAAAAAAAAAAAACTGCATGTAACTCTGAATGCCTCATTTCGGGAGTTCAAATCTTATTATTTTTGGATGAGGTTGAAGGAGGGGTTGAGAGAGGTAGGAGATGTGTTACTTAAAATAGAAGTAGAATTAGGGTTTGGAGTGTCTATATTTTTTTTCGGAATAGGTGTGATATTCTTGTTGTCTAAAAAAGCATTATATATATCTCTGTAATTCAATTGGTTGATAGATAGTAGAGCTATAAACAAATTAAGTTGTTCGCGGACAAAGCTCGTTCGAGCTCGTTTATGCTCGATTAAAGCCCGTTTGTTTATTAAACAAACCGAATTCAAACATTTATATAAACATTCAAGCGAACTCAAACAGTGTTCGCAAATACAATTGAAAAAAATATAAAATTTTGGTTAGGGTTTGCCTCACATATATACAAACCTCTTTTTTTTCTCTTTCTTTTCTTTTCTCTCTTCCTCCCCACTGTCGGTAGCTCTCTAGTCTCTCCTCTTCTCAAACTCTTGAGCAAGAGAAACCCCCAAACTTGCCATTCCATTTCATGGTCAGTAAGAAATTAGCAAAAAAATTTTGGAATCTGTGAACTCCGAGAAGTAATCAATCCTCGTCCGAATTCATTACACAAAGCTAACACCGGTGGGTCAACAACAATGTTGTTTTCGTCCTCTTCCAGTAAAGCTTCAACCATGACGTTGGAGCTGACCGGAACCTTGCCAGCCCTCCACCCTTACTCAACTCGTTTCCTCCAGCTCCTCCTATTTGCATCTATCACACCTTTTCCACTCCCTTACTTGTGGGTTCTTCTCTTCAAGTCAGCTTTTGCTATTCTTTTTTCTTCAAGTTTTTTCTTTATCTCTTGTTTCTTTTTTTTTTTTTTTTTTTTGACTCTCTAGTTCTCAAATCAAAATTTCCTTGTAGAGAGGTAAAAAAAAAAAAAAGAAAAAAGAAAACCAAAATCGAGAAGAACAAAAAGAAGAGAGCAAGATTGTTCCTTCTCTTTATTTATTTTTATATTTATTAAAAACATAATTCGAGCTCAAACTTGAGCTTGAGTTAGCTTGAAAGTTAAATGAGTCAAATTCGAACAATTTTAGAACTATGTGACCAAATAATCGAACAAATTTAAACAAAATTTTATATTCGAAATATTAAACGAGTAAACTCGAATAATACTCAAAAATTAAATAAATCAAGTCTAAATATTCAATTTTTGATTCGACTCGACTTGATTGCAACTCTAATGGGTAGTGGGGATTATCGCAGTGTGTCAAGGGATGGTAATGATTGAAACCCTAGCTTGATTTGTTTTTATTATTTTAAAGGACACTACTCACTCTGAAAGAAATAAAAAATAATACAGTGTGTCAAGGGATAGTAATGATTGAAACCCTAGCTTGATTTGTTTTTATTATTTTAAATAACACTACTCCCCTGAAAGAAATAAAAAATAAAAATACCATCAAAATATGCACCAGCCGGGAATCGAACCCGGGTCTGTACCGTGGCAGGGTACTATTCTACCACTAGACCACTGGTGCTAGATATGAAGTTTTTGCGGAAACTTTAAAATTTAATATTTGGGCACAACAAATCCATTTTTTATTCCTTTGACCAAGAAGTTCTTCCAACAAAATTTTAATATTTAGCAACTAAAATTTACATGTCAAAGACGTATATGCTCATAAAGGTATTTTTGTTATTTATAATCTCATTAACCAATTTACAATTTAATGAAACCTTCGTTTTTTCCAATTTCATTCCATTTTTAGCTTCTTCTATTCCTAATTATTTTTCCTTTTCAGATAGTTTGATTTGAATAAATTTGAGGTTTTATTAAGATTTTAATTAGTTAATAAAATTGTAAATGATAAAAATATCCTTTTATGAAAATATACACCTGCTTGGTTCATGAATTTTAGTACCTAAAAATTATTAAAACTTTACTAGAAAAGTCTAATTAAAAATAAAATGGGAATACAATTATCTTTAAAAAAATAAAAATAAAAAAATATTTATTCAAATAATAAAAATATAGAAACTAAAACTGTTAATTTTATAAATTCTATTAATATTTGCGTAAATAACCACGTACAATTTAAATTATCAGCATCTATTATTGAAAGATGAAAATATTAATTTTAAAAAAATTAATTAATTAAACTTCCACATGCCTACACTCATTCATTGATCGAAAATGGCAGCAACCATGGCTACAACATTAACAGACGTTAAAGTTGTAGTGAGACGTGTCCGTAAGGGTGCTGTTATCACCATAAAACTATAATCACCTAAAACATTTTCTAATATATTGTCTAGTATATTAACAAAATTAAAATACATACTAATTTAATTAATTTTAAAAAATAACATCGTTAACTTCCATTAAATGAATATTTATTATTTTTGTAAAAAAACAAAAATTATAATCGAATATAAAAAATATTTTTTCATATTAATCTAAAAATTTAAAAGTATTTTAGTAATTTAATTTTTAAAATAATAATAAATATAGAAGTTAACGGCGTTAGTTAAGATTAATTAAATTGATATGTGTTTTGTTTTAATTTTATTAGTGTTCAAAAAAAATATAATTGCATTAAAATTTTATAAAAATATAAAAAAAATATTTTTTCACCTTAATCTAAAAAGTTAAAAGTATTTTAGTAAATTAATTTAATTAATTTAATTAACTTTAAAAAATAACATCGTTAATTTCTATTAAGTCAATATTTATCACTTTTGTAAAAAATAAAAATTATAATCGTATTAAAAATTTATAAAAACATAAAAAAAAAAAAAAAAAAAAATTCACATTAATCTAAAAAGTTAAAAGTATTTTAATAATTTAATTTTTAAAATAATAATATATATTGACTTAATAGAAATTAAGGGCGTTAATTTTTAAGATTAATTAAATTAATATGTATTTTATTTTAATTTTATTAGTAGTTCAAACAATGACTTAAAGGATGTCTTGAAGAATCATGTACCCTATAAACCTCTATCCATCCTTCAAATTGTAAAACATAAGGGTGAAAATCATGTCAGGCATTCATATAAATAATTAAGTTCAAAATTTTAATCTAAATCTAATTCATTTAATAATCGTTCAAAATTTCAATTTGAAGGACAATTTTTTTTAATAATTGTGTCAAGTCAACTCAATTATTTACTTATTTAATTATCTAACTCAAACTCAAAAATTATAAATTTATTTGTTTAACATCAATAATAAAATTAAAATTCTACTATTTATTAATATTAGATATGTTAGATATTTATTATTTATCGAATTTATCAAGATTACAAAGTATTAAATAAAAAATTGAAAAAAATTTCACAAAATAATTTAATTAATAGTATTTTTAAATTTTTGAAGTTCACAAATTAAAATATGTTGTGCAAGTTCAACTCATTTATGTCAAGAAAGTGTAACTTAGTTAGTATTAGCGTCACTTATAATTCGATAGATCATGAATTCGAGACATGACAGAGACAAAAATACCTCAAATTTTCAAAAAAAAAAAAAAAAAAGAATAAATATCAACATGCTCTAACTCGAATTCACAAATCTTCAACCCTCGTCTACTAATATCGCATTGTGTTTGTATCAAAATTTTGTGTTGAATCCAATATTACCATCTATATTAAAATTAAGAAAAATTGATTGGTTCATCAGTCCTATATCTAATTTTTTTAATTAATTAAAATTCAACCTCTATTTTCTTAACCTAGTAAGTTTAATAACTTTTTATGGATACATATTAAATCTTTTTGAACAAAAAATCAAATTTTTGATAAAAATTCATCACGTGTCGATCACCTAATTAAATTTTTAAGGGGCATAAATGTCCAATCATTTCTTTGTGTTTCCCTCTCCATTCCTATATGGAAGCCCAGGTGGTGAAATCTCATAAGCCTATCACTGCTTGGGCAATGGTAGCCGAACCGAAAATTTTGGGTCTTGTTATAGGTATGTACAATTCTACAAAACTGGATTTTGGATTTTTTCAAGTAAGTATGCCCAAAACTGAACTGTATCAAAGAGTTAGTCAAGTGAACAAAATGATGAATGAAGGAAAAATTCTTCATCCTTCGGAGAGATTACATACTATGTTAAATCTATCTTGTGAAAGAAAGAAAGCCAATCCAATCATTTTTGCAAGTGGTTTATTCATAAACTAAGTCATCATCGTATCGTCATCCCCGAGTTTTAGTTCAGCATCATTAGATCCTCCAAGAAGTGAAAGGAAGACAAGAACTGCAACATGTTCAGTTGCCAAAAAGTACTTGACCTTTTATCCTAAATTTCTTCGGTTTGGCTACCATTGCCCAAGCAGTGAGAGGGCTTATGAGCTTCCACCACCAGGGCTTCTGTCTAGGAACAGAGAGAGAAACATAGAGAGAGGGAGAAAAATGATTCAACATTTATATCCCACAAAAATTCATCACATAACCAAAACGAGATGAATTTTAACTAAAAAATTCTTTTTAGCCCGAAAAATTTAATAGAATACCTGTAAAAGTTATGAAACTTACCATATTAAGAAAATAAAATTTTAATTTTAATTAATTAAAAAAAAATACAAGATTGAATCGACTAATTTTCTCCGCAACACACGTGCCACCATTCATCAGTTTTATAGGTAGTCTCAAGTATTTTTCTACATTAATTGACACAAATCTATACTGCCTCTCTCTCTCTCTATATATATATATCCCTCTTTCCATGCATATAAATGGTAGAAATTCAATAATGGCAAAAATGATAATTGAAAGATAATTTACATGCTTTAGTAGACATACCCTACATCAAGGATAGGAATAATATCTGTATTCTTGGAAGCCTTGATCTAAGATACAAGAAAATAAATGGCACATTTCCCAGTTTCATGGAAAACCTTCATAAACTCCAGGTCCTTATCCTGCGATGTTTTGGAAGTATAAGCAATTTCAAGAATCATAAGTGTCTGCCTAATATAACAGGTTTTTACATATGATGAAGCAGTTTTCCTGGCATATTGCTTCCTGACTTCTGAAAAAAACAAAAAATTCAAAGCAACAATAAATTTGGAAGAGATCAAATCAAGAGAAACTACATACATGGGAACTATTTCAAGAATCTTCGGAAGTCAGTTTTCACTTAATACATGAACTCTGTATTGAGCTTGCAAGTATCTCAGTTTGCTCAAATCATGGCAACGCTTGTTGTCATAGATTTATGAAGAGACAATTTTAAAGAAATCATTCCAGAATTCATTAAAAAAAAAAAAAAAATCACATCTCTTCTTGGGCTAAAGTTGTCTTGCAACAAACTTTTTTCCCATATTACTTCAATGTTAGTGTGCAGTTGCATCGTCTTGAATCTTTATATCTCTCACGGAAACAAAGTAAAGGAGAGACCCCAACAACTAGCAGCTCTTATACATCTCGGCTTTCCAGATCTATCTCAAACTCACCTGGTAAGACAAACTGCTTACCTTAACCAGTTTGATATATTTTCTGAAAAAATCCTACAAGGGGAGCTTTGGATCGTGTGGATTTGCAGTGACAAAGAACGGTGGAAAAAATAGATCTTCCCTCCCGTCCTTAATAAAAGATCATACCAAGATGAAGATTTTAGTTTTTGGTTTGTATCTTCTCAGAAATCAGTGGTCATTGGATATGATGGTTTTGGAACTGTGCTTTCTTTGCTAGTAAGAAACATTGATGAAATTTGCTGGTTTGGCTTGCTTCTTCTTGGCAAGAAAGGAGACTTTGTAAGCAGTTATTTGAGAAATGAAACAAGGGAGTTCAGAAGCATCATGGAAGAAATCATTAGCATTCTGTTACTGTAAGGACCATATTTTCAGTTGCAACCCTTATGTTGTGAGAACCAATTGTATCTTAAGATCACTAGTGTTTATTTTGTTGTACAGAGTAGCATGATTGGAGGGTTATTCTCCTATTTGGCAGCATATGCTAACTCTTTCAAGATCAATAACGATATTCCTCCCAAAGCATTAGGTAGATGCTAATTCGACTCAAAACTAATTGGTGATAAGCAAAGAAATCCTTGAGGTCTCTATGGAGTTATGTAATAGATGTATCATGAACCATTATCGCACTTTCAACCAAATAATAATAATAACAATAATGCAAGGTGCACTCATTTCATTAAGCAAAAAAACCTGAAATTATTATAATCAACATCTTACCATGTGCATGCATTGTTAGAGCAATCAAAGTCAAAGCATTATTACCTTGCCTTCGCACAGAGTAGATCAAAGTTGGAAAGATGAACCTAAGGGGACATAGTGCTTGACTTCAATGCTTCATCAACCATCTAAGGGGACTTCTTCCAAGATTACAATATTGTGAAGCAAAGTTAATATCATCAAAGGCTAATGTGCATGAACAAAATCCCTTCAATAAGAACTTGTATGTTCCAATAAGCTTTTTCAAACATATGCCTTAACAGAGCAGCTTGTTTCAAAGTGCTCAGCTTCCATGACTTTTGCAATTTACTACATAAAGCCAAATTCTCAAGATCTTAGGCTATTGCCTGTAAAATTTAAGTAAATCTCACAAGGTTTACCTCACAACAATTTCTGTGCCTCCAAAAGAGCAGTAAATTGTCAAAAGGGAGTCTAGGAGAATAATGAAGACACATACTCCTGCTCCATAGTAGGTGCCTAAGGGGTATCATATCCATTATACCTACCATTTTTGTTAACAGGACACAAAGAACATTGAGGTTCATATTTTGCATACCAGAAGAGTTTCAATACAAAAGAGGAGGGAAATTTTGATCATGCAAATCTTGATTTGTTTCAGAGTATAATTTCATTAGCAGAATCATACTCATTAATCTGCCCAGAAATCTTAGCCAATAGAACTAGACAACATTAATCCAATAATAGAAGTGGAGAAATATAGAAGAAAGGAATAATATAGAAAGAAAAGTGACACAGTTTATTCTTTTCCAATTTCAGTGAACGTCTTCTTTCCCATCTAAATTTGATTGAATGTGAGAGTTGAAATATCTTCTATTCTTTTAATGTTCAACATAAGGATACGTTTAAAAGTCACCAAGTGCACATATCATGCACTCCAAGAACATAACTCTTTGAGAATACAAATTCTGACACCTTTTCAGTGAGAGATCTTTGATGTGGTCATTTTATCTGCTGCAACTTGAACTGAAATATATCTTCATATAATATACAAATACATATAAAGCCAGAAAAATAAAAATATAATTATAAATAAAAAGGAGAGCTTGGAAATATAACGAGTAAGCTTTACTTGATGCTGATGACAAGTTGATAAACCAGTTTCCAGGTTTAAAAGACTTGCTTATAACAAAAGGATAGAATTATCCAACTCTACTTTATCAATTTGACGTCTTATAATATCTTCTGAAGAATTTATGAAAAATTCACAAAGATTAAGACTTTAAAAATATTTTCTTTTATTCAAACATGTTACATGTATCTCAAATGATGTGAAAATGACTGAAGTTGATTGAACTTTGAGTAATCTTTGCTCACCCAATACAACCTGCATAATCTAACTAAAAGTGAAGAAAGATATGTTTTTCTTTTGTTTTATTAAGCCACCACAACTCTAGGTTCCTGATATTGTTGCAAAATCAGAGAGTGAACTGATGATGGCTTAAGAAGAACTGCAAAATATGCAAAAAATGTACTATGGTGTTTGCATCATAAGGTTCTTTCATAACTAATCCAGGATAGTCACCCATTGCAGAATTATCAAACCGGACAAAATTTCATGTTTTATATTTACATCGATGTAGCACTTCATTAAGATGTTATACATATTTAGGTTCTTATAAGAACTCCCTTCTATTCATTGTGCATACAGAACATTGTAAACCAACCTATTGATGATTGTAACCACAGTGTAACTTTAATCTAACACGTCCTGTAAAAAGGAAATTATACATTGATTAGATGTTCCAATAAAGTTGATAGGTGCTCATGGACCACATGCTACAGTTCATTTGGTGTACATATTACAGTCATAAATTGACTGCATTTAATAAATCGACTGCATTTAACACCTTAGAATATGAGATATCAACGAAAAACTGTCTTCAGCATATATTAAAGCAACTCGTCCAGAAAATTTCAGCTGTCAAAAGAAATATTCGACCAAAATTCAGAAGATATACCACTGTTAACAGATTTAATTAGGAATAGAGAAATGTTCACCCACACAAACATAATATATCACATGTGTAGAACAATTGGTCATTACCTGGATTTCCATTTATATAAGTGAAATTCTGTACATTGATCCTTTGTATCACACAACTGTCGATTCAGTTCATAGGAAGAAGAGAAGATGTAAATGGAACTTGCAGTGGCCTATTCTCATCATTCCTTCTATATATGAAGTACAACCCATCGGAGTTCAACTGTAAAGGAATGTGCTTAACAGTTAGTCAAATGCGATCCTTCTGATTCAGATTGAAGAGCCAAAACTATTCATCTTTTCTGTTAAAATGAGAAGATCATCATGTTTTTTAGCCAACTCCATAAGAACCTTGAGTCTCCTAAATGACACATGACTTGGCTTCTGTCCTTTCTCTACCATCTGCAAGAAACATCTTTCAGCCTCCTCCAACCTCCCCAAATCACAAAGCAAATCAAGCAAGACAACAGATACCAATGTGTATGATCCAAACCCTTTCTCCACCATGTCATTCCATAACTCTAGACCCATCTCGACTTCCTCATGCCCCTTGATCAGCTTGATCAGAAACATACAGGACTGTGTATTGGGTAAGCAGCCTGTTTTCTTCATCCTCAAATATAAGTCCCACGATCCCCTCAAATCATTACACCAACTAAACGTCCTTAAAAATACATTATAAGTTGTTGGATTCGGGCTCAACCCTTTGCTAATCATTTCTTCCATTAAGCTATATGCATCCTTAATCCTCCTAGCAATACAGAAATTCCTAATAGCAGCATTATATGCTGCCACGTCTGGAGAACATCCATATTCTGCCATCTCCTTCAAAACCTCCTTGGCTTTATCTGGTTGCCCCACTAACCCCAATCCACCTATCAAACTGGTATATGTTATCACATCTGGATCAATATCCCTCTCTTTCATCTCCCCTACAACACGATGTGCCTTCTCCATTTCTCTACCTTTACAGTAAACATCCACCAAACAATTATAAGAAACAATGTCTGGCTTAACTCCCAAGTCCTTCATTTCCTTAAAAAACATTTCAGCCTCATCAGATGACTTCCAACCTGACAACAATATATTAAAAGTCTGCAAGTTAGGACGAAACTCATGCTTCAAGCTATGATATACATTTCTAGCATCAGACATGCTCTTCTCTTGACACAATGTCCTAAGCAACGCATTATAATAGTTAGTATCCAAGTTCAAAACAAGTTTCCGAAACTTTCTAAGCGATTCCACAGTTTGCCTAACCGAACAAACCTTTGCAATCCTACCTAACACTACCTGCACAGTTCTAGGGGAGATTAAAGATTGATCCTTTTTCTTGATTTCATATAACAAATCCCAAATAAGATCAAACTTTCTGCTTCTACCCAGAACATAGAGCATAGTATCCAAAGAAAATGCAGAATGAATAAACCCTTTTCTTCTAGCCGTAAAGTTAAAGAATTCTAAAGCCTGAAAGGGATTACTATGAGAAAATCTGACCCTTTTAAGCACTTTATCAATCAAGTCATTTGAGAAAGAAATTGAAGCTGCCGCCGACTTCAGTGATTCTTTGACATCCTTTGAGGTCGTAATTATGCGAAAGACGGTCTCCACTGCATCATCTTCAGCATTTTGCTGCAAAAACGGAGATATGCTTTTCTGAAATCCTGGAACGGAACTACAGAGAGTGAACGAAACTGAAAACGGAGAACTCCTCCTCGCTCTTGAAACAGAAGAGCCGATATAAAGGGGATTGAAAACCACATTCCGAACCATTTTTTGTCCTAACTTTATTTCAGATTTTGGAGATTTTGCAGAAGATTCGTGAAAAAGAGGCGGGCAAAGAGAAGGAGATTTTGAAGACCAGCCCTCCCCACTCTTCAACTCTGCCAGAGATTGTGATTTATTGGCCTTAAATGCCAAATCCTAAGCAAAGTTTCAACTGGAAATTGGTCGTTTCTTTTTTTTGCTCGCTCTAGTTTCATTTAGACCTATCGGTTCATCCTTTTTTGGAAGGATAAATAGCAAATTTCATCCCTTAGTTTGTAGTTTTATATGCTATCGTTCCTTCTGTTTAATTTTATCTAACGTAGTCTCTTACGTATTTTCGAATTAATCACAGTAGTCATTTGGCCGTTAACTTCTAAACTTTCCGTTAATTTGTCTTATAAGTGCCTTTTAATAGGGGTATTTTAGTCATTTACCTCTCCTCTTCCGTTAACTCTTCCTTAATCAGTATTATTTCTTAATTTTCCCTCTTTAGTTTTTAAGAAAAAACCCTAACTGAAACCCATTTCTTCCCCTTAAGAAAAAACCCTAGTTCCCCATTCTCTGTAATCGACCTTCCCCATCTTGAATAACCAATCGAAGAGCCGAGAGGGAGCATCCTAAATCAAAGGTACGTCTTCTTCATCAAAATCATCACCACCAATGGAATGTTTCTGTGGAATTAAACCTGGAATACAAACCTCGTGGACTGATTCAAATCCAGGAAGAAGATTTTATGGATGTCAAAATTATAAGGTAAGGTCTTTAATTCGAAAACGATGTTTTTTTTTTTCCCGGAATTAATTGAATAGTAATGATCTAGTGGTTGTTAGATTTCTTCAACAATACGTAGCTGCTTTGCTTTGCTTTGGTCATGATGTGGTGCTTTTCCAGCAACTTCTTCTGCATAATTCTTACTCGTTTTTTATATAAGTGGGAGGATTGATATATTTGGTGTAGGTGCCATATGAATAGATGGTGTTTGATCTACCACGAGACTATTTGGTCCTTATCTCCTCTGTTTTTTCATGTGCAAACACTTGCGTGGACATATGTATTTGAAGCTATTCAATTTTTTAACTTCGAACATTAGATATTTTTGAGTATTATTTTGATCTTTAGTATTTTCAAAGGTTTCAGATCTGAAATTTTATTAATGTTGAACCTGAACCTTTTGGAATCAAAGATTTATGTTGGTTCTCTGTTCATTATGTAGGTTTCCTATTGTACTTTCATTTGTATGCTATTTCTTTATCTTTAGACATTTTGTTGCTCTCTTGGTATTAGACAATCTATAACCTTAGTTTTCCTTTCCAGCAAAATGACATGGAATACAAACTTCGTGGAATGTTTCTTCGTTGTTGAAAGGTGTTTAAAGAAATTTAACCGTGTCAATCCTTTTATCAAAAATAAAATTTGAAGTAATGTGCTCTACTGATTTAACTTGGCTATTAGCTAGCCTGTCGAAAATTACTGAAGGTTATATTGTATATTTGGTGGGCTATTTTTGTTTTGCTTTTAGACTTCACTCTGAAGATGATGTTTTCTTTTTATTCCTTGCACGTCTTTTCTCTATCATGACAGCAAACCAAAATGGTGTATATTTCTTGTTTCTGTTTGATGGTGTGATGTTACAACCTGTAATTTTCATTAGTTAACTAACATGTATTGAAGTTTGAGCTTTTAGAATTAGGACTATGTTTTCTAGAACTTTACATTCCTATTTGTGCGTGAAAAAAATGTTTAAACTCTGGGATGCTCTACATAGCTGTTCTGATGGTTTTTTCTAGAAAATTAGTGCATAACATGACTTACACTGTTTCATATGCCTGCACATTCATTTTAATCAGTGGACTTATTTTTTTAAGCGTTCCTTATGTGAGACTTCGTGACTGAAATGGTGTGTTTTCTTTTTCGTTATTTGATCGGTGAATTTCTGCATTTTATGAAGGAATGAGGCTGGCAAAGAACACAGGTTCTCTATTTGAGGGTATTGTGATAAAA
>JAXGGT010000169.1:737109-753799 GCA_035583425.1 Marsdenia floribunda | reverse complement strand
CAAGTCAACGAACTGCGATGGACCAAACAGAATTAAGAAATACAGCAGACAGAAAATGAGCAACTGCAACCCTAAAAAATTGACGGACACTCAACTTCCACAAATCATACCCGAACGTCTTCGGACTCCAGCTTCCAGGAACAGCGTCTTTTACGGGCAACCCAAATGTTCTTATATGCCCGACCTCTTTTTCAAATTAAACCATTCCGAGCACTGAACGTAGATTCAATCGTTGAGCGTTTTAAAGGCAACCTCAACTGCATGTTTAACAATGTTCCCGCTGATGTGGTATTGATGCTGAGAAGTTGCCAAGCGCAATTAATCGGTGGTTGTGGTAGATTTAGACCGATTTCTACATTTACTCCATTCAGAAGATGCGAAATCTGTGAACGAGTTATGAATTCGGGTGAGCGAACAGGGGAGGACGACATCAAGAAGCTCACAGGTGTCCATTAGGCTTCCTGAATTTTTTTTTTTTTTTTTTTTTTTCCAGCCTGGCAGACATGAACAGTGTCGTGTCAGTGTGTGTCCAAACCAGTACACCCCATTTTTTTTTAGTTTGAGTGAAAAATTAAAAAATAACTCCAATCTTAACACAGCCTTGAATTTTCCAATTAAGTTGTGAGTCTTGAACGAAGGCATCAAAAGTTGAACCATAAAGACGCAAACCCCACTACTACGTTAGATGGTTGCGCTTGTTTAATAATTTTTTTATTTTATTTTAAATTTATCAAAATCTCATAATTTATATATATGATTATTAATTTTACAAATACATAGGTATATATTAAATAGTAAAACATAAATATATTTTTTATGTTATTTTAATATTTATAAATTTTTTATAAATTAAAATTATATTAAATTATTTTATTTGTAATAAATATTGTTTAATTATAATACCACGGATTCAATTATGATTCAATTACAATTCAATTATAATTAACCCATTAAATCGTAAAACTAACTTTTTTAATTTAATTTGCCGTCCAATTTTGAAAACATTGACTGAACAATATCTGGACAAATTTATGAACTAAATTTGTATAGTGCTTCTTTAAAACTTCTCGGAAGAATCATCACCCTGTAAACACATACAAAGGGTTGCCTATTGTTTTGAGAAGTAACTTGCAGAACAGACAGAAAATGGACCCTTAAGAAGAACAGGGGACAAAAATTACAAAAAACCTTTACAACTATACACAAGATTCCCTGTTGTATCCCTGGTCTGTCTGCTACTAACCTTGAAAACAAAAAAAAACCATCCTATGCAACAATTAGACATCTTGTGTACTCCTTGTCATTTCTTTGTGTATGCTATGTAAGGATCCTGAGAAATAGTTAGGACATCTGGCCTCTCTGCCTGATTGTAAGTTAGACATCGACGAATGAATTCCTGCACCAGTTTAAACATGAGAAATTGACTCAGCAGACTAGAATGTTCGTCAATTTTTGGCCAAATGAACCCTTGGAACATTGTATAGCTCAATGGAGATAAATACCGTCTAGAATAATGAAATCAAGGGAATGCATTCAGATTCAAGATACTCATCTATTTGCAGAGCTTCCATGTATATACACACATTTGTTCAAGTTTCAATATCGCTAAAGATTATAAAAAAATTTTCTCAAGACATACTTCCAGTGTAAAAAATCCTAGTTTTCTCTTACAACTCGTTGAGCGAAGATTGTTTTCATTTTGAACTTCCACAAAACAATCACTTTGTTTTGGTTCTTCAGTGACTTCACAAATTGTCCTGATCCTGACCAATCCACCGGCTGGATTTGGCCATGAAACCCACAAGCATGTTTTGGACACTCAACCAAGAAGTTAGGGAGTAACTTGACGCATACTATTTAAAATGTTCATTGACAAATAAAGCACAGGTCCCTATGATAGGAATCACTATGTGTAAGGAAAATTTGTGGAGATCTAAAGGCCATTTATTTTGCATGAAGAAACATGAGAGAGAAAATCCAACTAGATGCAGAAGTTTGGGATGCTTAGGATCTTCTATGTCTTTTGGTTGGAATAGTTTATGCAACCTAATAATTGCTTATGTGAAAGGGTATAGCAGCAGTAGCAGTCTTGTGATATAACTTCAAGAACATAAAGCAAGAACATGAAGAAATCAGAACTTGCCTTCGCCTCATTTGAGACTGTAGGTCTTGATGGGAACTCCACCTTACGAGCATTAATAATAGTATCTTCACGTAAAATACGTTCTTGGGTCTGGTCATGACCGAAAGGCCTCCTACCAAAGAGCATTTGGTACAAAAGAATACCAGCTGACCACACATCAACCTGCTCTCAATAGCACAGCAAGTGATCAGTATCTCAGAAGAACAGCCATGGTCTTATACTTGTCAAGAAATTGCTAGTTCCAGGAGATGAAAGAGAACACACTTCGGGTTCTAGCAGAAGTGACTTAAGGGCTCTGTTTTCAAGTGGTAAAATGCATGTACAAATAGAAAATGGAAGTGTGTCAAACCTTTGAGGAGATGAGAGGTGTCTTGTTCAGTTCAAAGCATTCAGGAGGCAAATACCTAAAAGCATTAGAAATACAACAAAACTCAGAAGAAGCCAAGTAAAAGCAGGGAACCTATAGCATAGCAACAAATTCTTTCCTATTTCAATAGGAGCAAAAGCACAAAATTATGGAAATATGATGTTTTTTTACCTATTTCTTTCTGAATTTTTCTAGTGGAGATTTACTAAATTTCCACAAAAAATATTGGTTTCGGTTATGAGTTGCATCTAGTTCACACAAATCATATGTATCAATATCAAAACAAGATATCACCCATTTGAGGAAAGTTCTTCCTTAAATTAGGATCATATCTCTATGCTTGTTACAAAAACTTCCAAAATTTTATATTCACCACTGGAGATGCCAAATTTGGAACACAAGCAGACACCAGCACATAAAATTTGCTAGAATGGCAGGAAAAAACTTCCTTGATGCCCCCAAAAAAGATACAAACGCTTCAACCGAAAGAATTTCACCTCTACCTCATATTCCTGTGAAGCTATAGCAGGAAAGTATATGAATCCAGTCTAATTCAAAAATCACCATTCATGAATTCATCATACTTGCATAATCAAGAAAAATCAGGCAAGAAAGGAAAACAAAATCAATAAACAATGCAGTTTAATCTTGAAGTCAAATAGTCTTTCAAACAGGTATTTGCATCCATTTACTTTCTTTATATGTATCAAATTATATATAAAACAATTGATTATAATGGAAGTAGAAAACTCGACATGATTGTCACTGACCAATAGGTTCCAGCACCCTGGGATGTGAGCTCCATGCCCTGGGATCCAACATCATCCTCCACTATCTTGCTAAGACCAAAATCAGTCACTTTAGCAACAGAAACTTCATCAAATAGAACATTTCCTGGCTTCAAATCATAATGGATAATCTTCTGAGATCTTCTGTTAAGATACACCAGACCCCGAAAGATCTGAGCAATTATAGCCCTTGCTTCTCGTTCTGGTAATGCTGGCATTGATTTGAGCACAGCATCAAGATCCTTACCTAAACAGAGCAGGATTCCAAAACAGCAACTCAAAGGAAAATCATACACATTGATCAAACTTTGACAACATAACAGTCCCTATAAGTTAGCAAATGTTGGAAGGGAAGTATGCATACCACTACAGTATTCCAATACAGTGCAGAACGTGTTCTGGTCTATTTCAAAAATATCCCAAAGACGAACAATGTTCTGATGCACCAAGGTTTTATGAATGTTGTACTCCCGAATTGCATGTCTTATGTAACTTTGCTTCTTCTCTTCACTCCATTGAGGACTTAGACCATGAAGCTTACATGCAACATATCTATACTCCACCAAATCAAAAGCCTGTTACATATTCCTTTAAGTTATTACAATAACTTTTCCATGAATTTCCCACATCATAAGAAAAGAAAAGAAAACACAGAAATTTCCAAAAAAATAAACCCTAACTGCATCATCTACTTCAGCCCATAGCCGCTGCTTCCAATCTTCCCACTTCCCCACTCCTCTGTCACTTCATTACTCTTGCTCCTTCCTACAGCTCTTCATTCGCTCATCCACTGACTCCCTCTTTCAACCAAATAATCTTTATTCTCTTTCCTTGATAGTCTCCCTTTCCCTCACCATCACTTCAAGTTTCAAAGCCCCCCAGGGCCAATGCTACCTTATACCTTTTACGTCACCACCACTACATCAGCCAATATGTACTACAACATCTGCAGTTACCAGCATCACACAACACCTCTCTTTTTGTTCAGCTCTCCACCATCTCATCTCTTTTTCACATTTTATTCCTGACTCATGAAAGAGAGAGCTAGATCTTTCGTTCAATTTTCTTTTTCCCATGTTCTACGGTTTTTTTTTTTTTTTTCCTTTCAATTTTGACATCATGTTTTAAGAGTTTTATTCTCACTAAGTGACAATTTAACTTCAATTAATAGTTAAATATATAGAACAAAGACAAATGAGAGGCATTTTAGTCAATGTACTTATTTTATTTTTCACCATAAAAAATGATTGGAACCCTTCTTAAGAATAAGTATCCAATTGTCAAATTAAAATATTAGGAACTTGATTGTCAAGAAGTTAAATGTTGAAAGTACAGAGGATTTTGGAACTAACACTTCTTAAACTTCCAGGCCAAAAGAGAAAATAGGTGATTTCCATGTGCCAAGCTTCATATCGAACTTTATACCAATTTAAGTGCTTAAAGCATTAGAAGACAAAAGCCTTGACAATATTACCTTGTATACCTCACTGAATCCTCCCTTGCCAAGAAGATTTAGAAGGGCATAGCGGTGGTTAAGAATTTGGTAGTTGTTGAACCTAGAGCCATCCTCATCCCGTATACGTTTCATTTCACGTATAAGCCTGGCTTTCTCCAATTCATAGCGATCTCTTTCACGCATAATCATCTCCTCCTCCTACAAAAAATAGAAACTTAAATGCACATAAAACCTGAAATTCTTTCTGTAACAGAAAAGTTGAAAATAAAACGATAATCAAAATAGGAACAGCCATACACGCTTGAGGGCACACAAACGAGATTTAATCATTTCATCCTGAAAGGGGAAATCATCTTCTTGAACTCCTGTCTCTGAATCAGTTCCATCACCCTTGTCTAGCATTAAAAGAGTAGTATAATTAGAGTTCACAACTGTTGTCATTAATATTGATAGCCTATAGAGAAATTGCAAGAAAAAGAGACATGCCCATTACAAACTCATTGATTATGCCTTGTTTTAATTTGAAGAAAAATGGACTTACACCACAAAGATAGTAAAATATAATTATTATGCACAACCAAATCCATCACATCATTTTGAGGAGGGGAATATATCCAAGAAAGCAGGCTATAACGTCCTATAATAGCGACTGGGTGTACGTATTGCCGGAGACAAGCAGATATTGCCCCTAATTACTTCACAGCATTTTGAAGAGGGGAATAGATCCAAGAAAGCAGGCTAAAAAGCCCTACAATGGCAACTGGGAGCACGTATTGCAAGAGACAAGCAGTATAGACCCTAATTACTTTAGAATGTTCCCAATGCAACACTGCATAATTACCTGATGCACAACCACAGAGATAGTAAACATCTCTCCAACTTATTGCACCAAGTGTCACAACAAAAAGGTGAATCTGGTATTAAGATTTCCCTGAGTTACATTTCACCTTTCACAAAAACTCATAGACCCCAACCACAAAAAAAAAAAAAAAAAAAAAAAACGAACGGAAAACCTAAACTAGAAAAAAGGTGCCACTTGTTGAAGGGCTGAGATGGTCAAGAAAAGACAACAGGTATAAGGGTACTCATGAAGATGATAATGGGTTCACCTGCATGTCGTTTCTTCAGTAATTTCCTCTGCCGTTCAATAGTTTCCTTCCTCTCCAATAAATTTCTCTAAGAAACATCAAATTTCATATCAGAGCTGTCATAATAAATTTGCAATATATGAAACAATCAAAAAATATGACACAGCACAAAATCTAGTATTCTTATGAATTTCTGCCACACAGCTCACATGGATTAAGAGGGGGGAAGGAGGAGAAAAAAAAAATAAAAACAAAAATAAAAACTCTTTTGAACCGTCAGTACACTCATATCCATGTTAAAACACCAGAAAAAAGAGGTGGAAACTATGTGAACCACCTCTCGTGAAAATTATATTTAGAATTTCAAAATTATTTTACAAGAAATATGAAGATTCTCTTTGGACAACTATATAATTCCAAATTTCTTTATGATGATTAAAGGTCTTTTTCCATGGTGGCTAGGCGAAAGGAATGCAGGAGTCATTCACTCTTACAGAACATGTGTAGGAATGTTTTGAAAGATCAGTTCGTGTATCAAAACATAAAGGAACATGACCCTATGGATGTCAGAATAATTTTGAAATTATCAACAGATTAATAGAATTCATCCAGCTTAATAAACATCGCAACAGATGTTCTATAACATACACTAAATCCTATATTAATATCAAAAAAATATGAAGCATGATGGTAGAAATTATTAGTGAAATAATATGTCCAGTGTACATACAAGCTGAAAATTGAGATCCTTTAATATTAGCCCATCCTCCCATGTCTCAGAAATAACAGTTCCAGCTCTGCAATTCATTTTCCCCCCAAAAAGTGAAGGAAAAGAAAAAGTTAGAAAATAACTCCAATAAGCAAACAGATCAAATTGTAAGAAAGAAACAGAATAAGATGACAAGAAGTCTGTAGAACAAATTATTCCAAATAGATATTTCCTGTAAGTATTATAGCAGGACAAAAAGCTCCATCTCATTAGGAGTACAAAACAGTAACTGCACACATTATTATCTGAAATAGAGTACAAATTAAGCTAAGGTGGTGTACTGCCTCTCATCTGCAACGAAGATTGCATTAACCCGCATTACAGAAGACTCTTTTTGCACACGAACTTTTGGTACACGAAGCATTTGAAATAGCTTGAGCATATATTACTGTGATAACTTCTAGAGCATCCTAGCTACAAATGCGTATTGACAAGAATGATTTGAGAAAAGTACTCAAACAACAGAAAGCATCTATTCCAATTTTCTCTTTAGCATTCGAAAAATTATCTGGCCAGTATGATGCAAATAATAGCATTTATCAAACTTCTATATGATGAATGGTATGTATATAATCCACCAATTTTGATATTTATCTATGTACCCTAAGAAGAATGTGAACTTTCAACTTTATCAGTCAGCAAAGCTCCTAGATATTTCTGGAAAGAGTAATAGTTTGATCAGTATATCTTAAGAAAATTCAAAGACACATTTGCATCAACAAAAGACAAATGGAGTTAGTTGTAAAATGGAAAATCACTTCTTTCTGTATTTGGTTTTTGGGTCCAAAACAAGAAAAGAATGGGGGAGTTTCCATCATCAAAAGATTCTATCTAGATATTCAACAGGAATAAAGGGTAAACTCAAGGTACCTAACTACTGCAACATTGCCAAGTCTTGCAGACTCATAGCGTACTCTCATCCTTGCTTCTTCTCTTTCAGCTCTTGCAACAGATATTAACAAATCAGACAATATTTTGATTCTCTGCACCAGAAAAGTTTACATATGGTCAGCTGCTCAAATAGTTAATAAACAAATTAAAATGGTCTTTTGACCACACTGTTCTTCAAATGGACAAGTGTGCAAAATAAATAAGCACCCAAAGGATAACCTTGCTGACATTAATAACTGACCAATGAATTAAAGTTACTAAGTTGAATCATCAATGTCTTCCAAATCCATCTCATTGAAGCAAAAAAAAAAAAAAAAAAGAAAAAAGATTGTTTGCCACATCAAATGTTTAATTAGGCAAGAAAGTAACTGGCTACATCAAAGACAGCACATGCTCCACTGAAAAATGGTTAAGTTAGTATGCTGCATAATTTACCAGACCAGGAAACCTCAGATCCTAAGATGGCATTCCAATTATTCCAGTTTTTAAACATTCAGGTAAGACACTTCAGTGTTGTAAATTTATCACAGATTCATCTGTATAAGGGAAGAGGAGAGAAGAAGAAAGAAAGAGAGGAGAGGTGCATAGCACGAAATCTTGGATGCCACCAACAGCCCCTACTTATTATTCTCATGCCTTAAAGAAGCAAGTGGTCTAAATCTCTTTATAGACAAAATTAGTAATGAGCCAAATACTTACTAGTACAATAAATTCATAAAGAAACAGCAAGCCATTATTAATCTCTCTATTTACAGCAACATAAACTACCTTGTTTCCAATTCAAATGTAAAAAATGATCAAGACTATCCAGTAAAACGTAAAGAGACACAAGAAGATGAAAAGTAAAAAGTTTCTTTCAGCTGTTAGATTGCTCCAAAACCATGATGAATCTCATGCATCTAAACGTTTTCATATAAACATATTTGAGGTTCTAACCCCATCCTCTATGACAGAACAAAACAGAATTCAGGTTTTAGTTCAAACCTTGATGAATCAACTATGCATATTTGATTTTTAACTGGAAAATATAATAGACATCCAAACAGCTAGAACAGTACCATAAAGGCAAAGGTAGTTACCTTTGGCTTCATCAGCAGCTCAATATCCTTTACTTCCTTCATTTCCTGTCCAAATCAAAACTTATAAATATAAATTCTACTATTTAAAGAAGCATAAGTTGACATGTGGGCTGCCAGGAGACATGATGCACTGGTACCTTTTCTAACTTTTCAGTAAGACACACATAATTTGATAAAGCTTCTTCCAAAGCAGCAACTTTTTCGCGCAGGGAATTATTCTCCTCCTAAGAACAAGGACATGATATGATTTGGCTATATTAGAATTTTCCACCATAGAAATTTTAACATATTTAAACAGGAAAATTGGCTCGTCAAACATCCAAAAGATGTAATTTAACACTGATTTCACTTGGCAGTTTCAGACTTACTCAATTCAGTAACCAAATAAACGTATGACAATTGACAGACAGAAAGACTAATAAGAGAACTTTTAGCTCCATCTCAGACCAAGAGAACGGGAATGAAAATATAGCAAAATGGTCATACCTCCAACAGATTGGGAGTATCATGTCGAATCTGCTCTTTGAGCAACTCATCCTGCAAGATAAAGTAGGCCCATAAAAGTTCAGCACATGAAATAGTTAATCAACATGAACACCCAAAAAGACACGTGGCCTACCTAAGAGATTTCTTAGCCTTATGCTTGCATGATTGCTTATTAGCAAAACAATACTAAGTGTCAAGAGATATTAGGATTAGTGTTTGGAATTCCTTTAATTGTGGGATTAGGATTAGTGTTTGAAATCCCTTTAATTATGGGATTTGGTTGGATAAACAACTTTCCATATTTTAGGATTGATTTAGTTCCCTATTTTATAGCTAATAATCTTCTATATATATCTTGTAAATATCAATATGAAATATACATAAATTTTTCATTAAGATTTTTTTCCACCTCATGGTATCAGAGCTTTAGGGTTTCTCCTAGCGCCTTCATAGTCGTGAATCTGTTAATGCCAGCCCTCATTGCTGCAATTCTGTTACTGCATATTCCAGCCTTTATTGCTGCCATGAACCTACTACTGTCAGCCTTCATTGTTGCAATTCTGTCACTGCATATTCCAGCCTTTATTGCTGCCATTCTTCTTCTTCTTCTATGGATACTATCCTCTCACCATGTCCTCTCAAAGCACTAATTCTCCTCAAAACTCTAGCCTATTTGAAGAATCCAATTCTGTGCCAAAAATTGAAGAATCCAATTGAATCAATGCCTCAAACAAATTTTCCAAAAACTCATGGATATTAGACTCTGGTGCTACAGACCATATGACCCCCATATCTACATTTTTGCACACCTATACTCCAAGCCCAAGTGAAAGGAAAATCTTAGTGGTCAATGGCACTTCAGCAACTGTTGCAGGTTTTGGGGATATGCATATCACACCTTCTCTTGTTCTTAAAAATGTCCTCCACATACCAAAATTGTCAGCTAACCTTGTTTCTATTCAAAAGCTTACTCATGATCAAAAATGCTATGCTACGTTCTTCCCTTCCTATTGTGTCTTTCAAGAACAGGGCTCGGGGAGGAAGATTGGACTTGCTAAGGAAAGGAGCGGCCTTTACTACCTTGAATAATATCAGTGGGATAAAAACAATGTGTCCTTGTCTTTTCTCAGTTCTTCAAATAAAGATACTATTTGGTTGTTTCACCTGCGTCTAGGTCATCCATCTTTTAGGGTTTTGATAGTCATGTTTTCCCATTTGTTTCAAAGCTAAGATATTTCTAAATTTCATTGTGATATTTGTGAATTGGCAAAGCATACTCGTGTCTCTTTTCCATTAGCAATAAAAGAAGTTCTCATCCCTTTCAAATGATTCATGGTGACATATGGGGTCCTTCAATCCTACCTAATATTTCTAGGGCTTAATTGCTGATTGCACTCGGGTTGCATGGCTTTTCCTTCTTAAACAAAAATTTGATGTGAGTGTTGTTATACCTAATTTCCACTCTATGATTCAAAATCAATTTGGGGTTAAGATAAAAAGCTTTAGAACAGACAATGCTAGAGATTACTTCAATTAGATTTTATCACCTTACTTTCAATCTCAGGGAATAATTCATGATTCATCATGTGTTAACACACCTCAACAAAATGGGGTAGCTGAAAGGAAAAATGGGCATTTACTCAAATTCCACTCAAGCTTTACTCTTTCAAGAAAATGTTCCTAAATCATATTGGGGTGAGGAAGTTCTAACTGTCACTTACATGATATATAGGCTTCCTTCACATGTATTAGATAACAAGTCCAATAGAACTTCTTCTCAATAGTTTCTATCCTCACTTTAGAACCTCCAATGGACTTAGTCCTCAAGTATTTGGGTGCACTACACTGCATTTGTTCATGTCCATAGTCAACATAGGGGTAAGCTTGATCCTCGAGCTATCAAATGTGTCTTTCTTGGCTATTCCTCCACTCAAAAAGGGTACAAGTGTTATAACCCTTTATCCAGGAAGTTTTATATCTCAGCAGATGTCACTTTGTTTGAACATAAACCTTTCTTCTCGAAGTACTCTCTTCAGGGGGAGAGTTTATTAATAGAAGATAGTCCTTCTAAGTTTGAGTCATCCTTTGATCTACTTAAAAGCCTTGACCTTTCTTCTTCCCCTATCCGTAAAAGTATTGAATCTGAGTTACCTGATTCATCTTATGTTACTAAGACATCCTTTGATCCACTTAAAAGCATTGACCTTCCTTCTGCCCCTATCCGTCAAAGGGCTGAATATGAGTCACTTGGGTCACCTCATGTTCCTGTTAGATCTCCCTCTCATGTCAGACCCATTCCTGTTACTCAAGTGTATCCAAGGAAAAAGGTTGTTCCCGAGCAAACGCAAGTCCAAGAATCCAACTCAGACCTCGGGAATGAATCAAATGTACAATCTGATTCACATTTACAAACACAATCAAGAGGTACAACTGACTTGACAGACGACCTAGAGCTTCCTATTGCTATTAGATAAGGTACCATAGATTGCACCAAACGACCTCTCTACCTATTCTCACTATGTGTCCCCTAAGCACCTATCAACAAGCCACAAAAGATTTATTATGAGCCTAAACACCATCACTATCCCTAACACTGTTTATGAAGCATTATTGAAAAGGGAATGGAGAAATGCTATGTGGGAGGAGAGGGAGGCCTTAGAAAAGAATAAGACATGAAAAATTGTTGGGAAGCCTAAAGGCAAGAACATTGTTAACTGTAAATGGATTTTCAAATTGAAGCACAAAGTTGATGGATCCCTCGAGATATACAAAGGAAAACTTGTGGCAAAAGGGTATACTCAGACTTATGGAGTTGACTATCAGCAGACCTTTGCTCCCATTGCAAAAATGAACACTACGAGAGTCCTACTGTCACTGGCTTCCCACTTCAATTGGAAACTCCTACAGGATGATGTCAAGAATGCATTTCTTCATGGTGACTTAAATGAAGAAATTTACATGAACATCCACTTGGGTTTATAGGGGACATAGGTAACAAGGTGTGCAAGTTGAGGAAGGCTCTTTATAGGTTAAAACAATCCCCTAGAGCATGGTTTGGCAGATTCACAAAAGTCATGAAAAAGTCAGGGTGATCACACCCCCTTCATTAAGCATTCAACTACAAGGAAGGTGACTGTACTCTTAGTTTGAGAAAGAAAAATATGAACTAAAGCAAAAACTAGTGGAAGAATTTAAAATAAAAGAACTAGGGAGACTAAAGTACTTCCTTGGTATTGAGGTAGCCTATTCCACACAAGGGATCTTCATTTCTCAACAAAAGTATGTAATTGACTTATTGATAGAAACAGGAAAGATTGGTTGTAAGCCAATATCTACTCCAATAGATCCAAATCACAAGTTGAAAGAAGCCAAGGAGGAACCAACAGTTGACAAGTGAATGTATCAGAGGTTGGTTGGTAGACTCATATATCTTGATCATACTCAGTCAAATATCCCATACTCTATGAGTGTGATTAGTCAATTCATGCATTATTCAAGAGAATTTCATCTTCAAGCTGCTTATAGGGCACTACATTACTTGAAGGGAAATCCTAGGAAAGGAATCTTATTCAACAAGACCAATACTTTGACATTGGAGGCTTATACAGATGTTGACTATGCAGGTTCTCTAGTGGATAGAAGGTAAACTACAGGGTATTGCACTTTTCTTGGTGGTAATCTAGTAACATGGAGGAGCAAGAAGCAAAATGTGGTGGCAAGGTCATCTGCAGAGTCAGAGTTCAGGGCTATTGCCCAAGGCTTGTGTGAGCTAATCTGGTTAAAGATCATTTTGCAAGATTTAAAAGTCCAGTGGGAATGTCCCATTAAGCTTTATTGTGACAATAAATCTGCTATCAATATTGCTCATAATCCTATACAACATGATAGGACAAAGCATATTAAGATTGATAGACATTTCATCAAGAAAAAATTGGAGGCAGGATTAGTGTGTATGGCATATGTACCTTCGGAATGACAATTAGCTAATGTTTTGACAAAAGGATTGAGCAGTTCTAGATTTCATGAATTGGTATTCGAGCTGGGAATGGAAGACACCTATTCCTCACCTTGAGGGGGAGTGTTGAGAGATATTAGGATTAGTGTTTGGAATCCCTTTAATTTTGGGATTAGGATTAGTGTTTAAAATCCCTTTAATTGTGGGATTTGGTTGGATAAACAAATTTCCATATTTAGGATTGATTTAGTTCCCTATTTTATAGCTAACAATTTGCCATATATATCTTGTAAATATCAATATGAAATATACAGATTTTCCATTAAGATTTTTTTCCGCTTCACTAAGATGTACGCATAAAAATATGCCATGCTCTCAATAAAAATGAAAAGACGTTTGTGGTGTTCATATTGATTTTCCCCTCCTTTCCGGTTGGTATCATTTATGTCACTAGGTATGCATGGTTCATTAGGAATTTTCTAACAAAACAAGCACATATACATGTGTATATATATATATGCACATGCACACTTGTATACCAGGATATAGTAAAAAGGTGGACTAAAAAGGAGGATCAGATAACTTTTGCTGAAACATTGCCTCCATAGCTGCAAACAAGTACCTTTTGGAATCTCCATAACATAGGGCCTAATACGAGTTATATGCAGATACAAACAAAATAACAGCAAAATTGTATGCCTGAAAACTGGAAAACCAAAACCCAGCTAGCAATAGGGCAAAATGTGCCTGCAAGACATTCAAGAAGTATAACAGGAAAGGATAATATTCATTTAATGCCAAACTTGCAGAAATTCCTAATTGGCAGTACAAAAGAAGTTCAAACAATTCATCTGAGAATTGAGGAAGAAATCATTTAGACTACTGGCAAAGTCTAGTCCATGACAATAAAGTAAAGCAATCCACAGCATCTCATTTAAAGCAAAAAAGAATGCTGACTTTCAGAAAAGTAATCATGCAAAAGTATAACATCAAATGGGGGTCCTTAACACACTGGTAGATAAGTTGACAAAAGATAAAGTGGTCACTGGTTCCCAAGGCCCATCTCCTTATTAAATTTTGTTTTCAGAGAATGTAAATTTAGAAAAGGTGATATTTGTTTTCTAAAAATTTCCTTCTGTAACAAATGTTTTACTCGTATATCAGCATGCAAGCACATCAGCAGTAGAGCAACAAGATAAAACATCATGACATCTCATATTTGAAGTTTCAATTACTAAGAGATGGTTACTTGGTCTTTTTCCTTTATGGCAATGGATTTTAGGTATATTCACCTGACTATGATTACTACAATTAAGAAACTTTCTAGTTCTTCACAAATAATACAAATGGTGGTCAGGAATTTTACTCTTCCAACCAGTAATATAAATATATATAATTAAAAATCACAAGAAGAGATATTTCATGCACAGAAATATATATGTACAACTAAACACACCTTTTGAAACAAGTTCTCAGGCTGGCCATTCGAGGGAGAAACTGTTTGCGATTTTGTTTGACTGCCTCGTGAACCACGCCCTCGACCTGAAGCCAAATTTCCCCTACCACGGCTTGATCTCTTCTTATTAGAATCCGAAGCTATCCTTTCATTCTCTACAGCATCAACATTCTTCTGTCTTATGTCAACCTTAGACTGAGTAGATTTTTCTAAAGTTTAGTATTCATTTTAGTAACTAAAATTGCTACTGAAGCAATCAAAGACAGCATGGCCAGAGATATGGTAGCAAAGTGGACAAAGCATATTTTGATAATTTTAAAACCAAAGAAGAAAAGAGATGTAATGGGTGTGCCATCTTAACATTTAAAAAGCCATCAACTTTAGAATCCACACATACCTCAACATGTTGAAAGACCATACCACTATCATCTTCGTCAAACCTGGGGCGCTTTTGTGTGTTAGCTTGTATAAGAAATTCCTCTGCATTCTGGCATAACATTCAAACATTTCATAAGAGAATGGGAAGAGCTTAAGTAATGATCCAAGGGAATTTCAGTTGAATTATGAAGCAGACTTACAAGCATTTATTTTTTCACCATAAATAATTATGACACGTAATTGCTAAGACTTCTATAATAATTTTATATAGCACATTACAACAGAATAGCCTCCCTGGTCCATGCAACTTTACGCAGTCCTTCAAAGGCCCAGACCGAGACAATTATATACGAGCATTTTCTATCTAAAACACATTCCAGAGCAAATGTTTTATTTCTTGGACAAATCTGAGGCTAGAGGTTTGATTCTAGTAGTAAGAACTCAAAGGCTATGAGGCAGAACAGACTACTCTCTGGAAGACTGGAATTTTCTTCCATTCAAGCAGTCACGCTAGACAAATGCTCCTCGTCACTATCAAGAAATTGCCCCAGAGGGAGATCTCTTCTTGAGGATAAGTTAAGAACAATCAATCCAATATACAAATCCAGCAACATTTCACACAATTTTCAAGCTCTAGATGAGGTTTTGCAAATGTCACCTGAACTCAGGTTAACAATACCACCAGACAGTAAAGGCATTATAAATGAGCCATTGAACACTAAAAATTGCTCCATAGGGAGACCTTTACTTGAGGACAACTTAAAAACCATCAACCCTGTATGAAAATCCAGTAACAGTTCACACCATGTTCAGGATTTAGACGAGGTCATGCACATGTGAGATGAACTCAGGTTGAGAATGCCACCAGATAGTAAATGCATGATAAACAAGCCATTCAATTCTAGCGCGGTGAGAAATTAACGGAAGTGATGAATGAGCTGAAGTTACTAAGTTAATAAGTTAAATAAGTTATAGTAGAGAGAGGCAAAGCCACATAGCAGGTTATATTTCTCATGTCCCACCTCTTGGCAATAGAGATGTTAATACATACTTCACATGCCCATCAGTTAGGTAGACAAAAACAAAAATTTTCTTCTGCTTACTCTTGTTAGCAATAGGAATGTCACCAGTATTCAGTTTATGGCAATTGCTCATTGGATTTACTAGTTTGATTTCTTTTAAATTGGTAACCAAGTAAAGCATCTTGATGTGTTTATTAAACCATTTTTAATAACTATGTCCTAAAGCAAGCAATTGCAAACCTACACATGCAACAAAACACATGTTTTCATTCAAGAACCTGCTGTATTCAATCATATATTTCACAAGAAACCACAAAATTTCTTACTCCCAGGGAAAGACCTTGTAGACCGTAACAGCAATCTTCGCTAGAAGTAAGAAATACTTGCAATAGGATATATTTCATTTTTTAATCACATGAAAGAAAATTTGCCTCTTGATTTAAGGAATTTATCGCAGAAAGTGTTGCATTTTGAAGTCCACAAACTGTAAATGAGTAATCGAAACACATAAAACATCTATGCTCAAATGGGTAACGTGATTTTTGAGAACCAATCAAATACAACTGAATGTGGTAGAAAAAGATATATTAAGTATAGCTATTTTTAAGGATTTTAAGGGTGTTTTTGGATTGGAACTTTTTTTTAAATTGTTCATTTTTTTCAAAAAGAGTTGAGTGGATTGCGAAAAACGAGGAGTAAGGTGGGCACAGGTTAAGAAGTTGTCTAGTAAGTAGGGGATAAAAATAATATATTTTATTAGTGTAATGATGATATTGTTATTTGAGTTATATATATTTATATGTATATATTGA
>JAXGGT010000169.1:699566-726689 GCA_035583425.1 Marsdenia floribunda | reverse complement strand
CATTTAATCCCTTTTGCTTTGGAGTTTGACCTCATTATTGGACAGACTACTAACTTAAGCATCGGAGCTTTTTTGGGGGATAAACCTATTTCCCCCATATTTTGAAGATATTTCACCGAAGGGTCTTTCTGGGAGACCATTCGGCCAATCCACAGTTCGAAAGCAGGACCGTTTTGCTACATTAGTCGTATTTTTGTCCATTATGGTTTTAACTAATTTCTATGTAAATGAGAATTAATGATTCCCTAGGAGTATTAGAGTACTTCAAAAAAAAAAAGAAAGAATGGAATTGGAAGATCTTTATAATTATTTTTATGCTATCCAAATTAGATGAAGATGACCTAATAACTAACATGCTTTGGTTTGATGCAAGAATGGAGATGGATTATTCAAAGTTTAGCGATGTTGTTTTCTTTGACACTACTTATCGAAAGAATAAAGATGGTTGTCCTATTGCATTGTTTGTTGGTGTAAATCATCGCAAGCAAAGTACTATTTTTGGGACTGCTTTGTTATATGATGAACTTGCTAAAACTTTTGAATGTTTATTTGATACATTATCCAAGGCAATGGCACCCAAAAACTATTCTTATTGATCAATGTAGGGCAATGGCACATACAATAACTTCTAAATGGCTAAGAACCTATCGTCGCCTTTTTGTTTGGCATATTTATCAAAATACAACTTCTAATCTCAGTAGCGTGTTCTCAAAGTACAAAGAATTTACAAAGGATTTCAACAATTGTATTTATGATTATAAGGTGGAGAAATATTTTATACATTCATGGAATGAAATGTTGAACAAATATAATCTTCAAAATAATGAATGGTTAGAAAAGATGTTTGAAATGAAGGAGAAATGTGCTTTAGTATATGGGCGAGACACCTTTTGTGCAGATATGAGCACTGCCCAAAGAAGTGAGTATGAATATTCTGCTAAAGAATATGTTAATTACAAGCATGAATTGCTTTGCTTTTTTGGACATTTTCAAAGATTATTTGATGATCATCATTATCAAGAATCGATATCAGATTTTAATGCAAGTAAAACTATAGCAGTTTTGCCTTTTACCATATAGATTATGAAAAATAATTATTAGAGCCGATGATTGTAACATTTCTCTTTCTAGCATAGTAGAAAATGTTTCAGAATTTAAGGTATACATATATGCCAATCACCTTGGTTTTTCCTTAGTATACTTCCAATTATTATTTTACCATATTTCTAAAATGCATCCCATTTAGTTTTTGTATAGATTGTAGGGTCTTCAACATATTTCATCCAATATAAAACCCTGTTCTAGACCACTACAGTAGTATCTTGTTAATTTTTATTTTTATTTTTATTATATTCTAATTTTTTATTAAATGTCTTATTGTTATAAAACAAATATTAATAATACAAATAAAATATAGGAAAAATAAAAATAGAGATAATAATTTAAGTATAGATCTTATTCATCAAACCTTAACAATATATGGGATCCTCTATTTATAAAGATAGATCTATAAAGACCTAATAGTTTTAAAGACTAAGAACTAAATAAGATATAGGAGTTTTCAATGAATATTCATATTATAAATATATCTATACGCTCTCCCTTGAATGTCCATTATACAAGGCATATGCCTCATTAAAAACTTACTAAAGAAAAACCCAACGAAAAAAAATTCTAGTGAAGTAAAAAGAGTATATCTTCCCTTATACACTCTCCCTGATCAAAATATTATGTAAGATCTCTAAACTGATGTATTCCGGTTTGGCACACTAATCTTTAAAATGTTAAATTCAATAATGCCTTTGTAAATAAATCTGTCAAGTTATTACTTGAACGAATCTATTGAACATCTATATCACCATTCTTCTGAAGATCATAAGTAAAGAAAATTTTTGGTGAAATATGTTTTGTGTGATCTTGTTTAATATATCATTCCTTCAACAGAGTTATACATGCAACATTGCCTTCATGGAGTATTGTACGAAATCTCTTGTCGAAAAATAAACCACAAGTCTCTCAAATATGTAAAATCATCAATCTTAACCAAACACAATCATGATGTGCTTCATGAATTGCTATAATCAATGCAAGATTTTTGAAGCAGTAGCAACCAATTTTTTTTTTTGGTAGAACGCCATAAAATAGCAGTGCCTCAATAAAACAAAAAAAAAAAATCTATATGAGATATGGATTTATACATGATCAAATAAGTAATCAACATCAGTATAGCTAATAAGTTGTGATACGAAATGATTGACATATATTAAACTCATATCAATTGATCCTCAGAGATATCGAAAAACTTATTTTAAATTTTATTCCAATGTCTCTTGGTTGGACACGAACTAAATCTTGCTAACAAATTAACAACAAAGGCTATATCGGGTCTAATATTATTAGCAAGATACGTTAGTGCACCTATTGCACTAAGATATGATACTTCAGACCAAAACGTTCTTCTTTATCCTCACGAAGTCGAAAAATGTCCCTTTTTTGTATCAAGTGAGCGAACAACGATTGTGCACTTAATGGATATGTTTTGTCTATGTAAAATCTTTTAAGGACTTTTTCTGTATAGGTTGATTGATGAACAAAAATTCCATCTTTCAAGTGTTCAATCTGTAAGCCGAGACAAAATTTTATTTTTTCGAGATTTTTCATCTCAAATTCCTTTCTTTTAAAAAATAATTTACTGCTTTTATAATCTCTTTAGGAGTTTCAATAATATTTAATTCGTCAACATATACAATGATTATAGCAAATCCTGAATTTTCTTTTTTAATAAAAACATACAGACAAATTTGGTTATTTTGGTAACCCACCTTAACAAGTATTCATTGAAACGATTGTACCACATTCGTCCAAATTGCTTTAAACCATATAAAGATCTTCATAAATTTATTGAATATAACTCTAGAGAATATGAATTGTATGCTTTGAGCATCTTAAATCTTTTAGGGATTTTCATATAGACATCATTATCAAGTGAGACATACAAATAAGCTATACTTATGTTCATAAGATGCAAATAAAAAATTTCATTAATTGCCAGATTAATGAGATATCAAAACGTAATTTTAATCATGGCAGTAGAATATGAGATCTCGTAGTTAAATTCAACTTTCGCTTTAAAAAAAAAAAAAAATTGTGCAACAAGTCGTGTTTTATTTCTCACAACCTCACCTTTCTTATTTGGTTGTCGAACAAATTCATTTGTACCCTATGGGTAAAACCTCTTTAGGTGTCTAGACTACAAGTCCAACCAAAAACTTTACGTTTTTCAAATGAGTTTAAATATATCTGAATTACATCTTTCCAAAATAGTCAATCTCATCTACGTCGACATTCATGATCACCATTATCATCCACAATAGCTAACGTTACATCATAAATATGTGTGTATATATATATATATATATATATATATATTATCGACAAATGTTCCTTTATAGTTCAATTATTTTTCGTAGAGACATAACGTATTGAGATCTCATCATTCTCCTCCTTTTTAGTATTTTTAGGTACCTGAACTTCTTTTGCAGGAGTTAATTTATTTGTTAGGTCTCTCTTACTCTTGTGGATTATCAATTTATTTAAGGGACTTATTCAGAATATGTATTCTCTTACGTTTGCATGAAATTCTTATATTTAAGAATCAATTGGTCTACCACGCTTCTCGCATGCCATAGACTCATTTTCTTTATTTTATGGATGGATTGACTTACTGGGATATCAATCTATACAGAGCATTTGCAGCTTGTATAAATGATTTTATCGCTTTCTTTAAGTCAGTAAATCCATATGGGAGTTGATTTGCTATGCTTTGCAATTGGTTTATCTTTTGAATTTCAAATTTATATTGCTTTGTATGGTGATCAATATATTGCAAAAAGCATTATATTTAATATTCTTATCAAGGTGCTTTCCTTTTTCTTCCCCCTAATGTTGAGAATAATAATCAACAAATTGTGTGGCATACAGAAAAATCTCTTCTTATAAGAGAATCTAATCCAATATATATTCTCAGCTTTCTTTGAGGAAACATCTTTGTGTATTGTGGTAGAGCTATAGGAACATATATCATACATCTAAAAAAATTTAAGATGGAAATATTTGGCTACTAACCACTAGCCAATTATAATGGGGAGAACTTATAATTTTTGTTGACCTGATGTGCACAAGTGCTACGGCAAACAAAATTGTATTGCCCTTAAAAAAATAAATAAATAAATTGTTCTCATAAGTAAAGGTATAGCTATGAATTAATCACTTAATGAATGATTCAACTAACTAATTTTTGTGTACGAACATAAGCCACAAGATGTTCTACACTTATGTTAATCACAACATTATCCAGATGTATTGTGCTCATCGTCTTTTTATTTAAGCAAACAATTTAACAAACGTCAGGTTGCAAGTTGATAATAAACATATATGAGATCATCTACTAGATGTGTCTATTTAGAACCGTAAAATATCTGGTAATGGCCTAATTTGCATTGACAACAAGTAGCATATAAAATTCTTTGGATTGAAAAATCTTCAGGTTTTTCAATGAATGTCCATGTGAATGTATAATAGTAATATATATATATATATTTTTTTTTTTGCATCATATTGAATCGGAATGCTCTAACCAGTCATACCAAATAATAAAAGTTCTTGAATCAATAAATTTTTGATTTATGAATAATTTTATTTCTTTATGAAATATTGTAAATGTTCTTCTGGATATCAATTAATTTTGCATTACCAAAAATTGTGATAACATATTACAATAGTCTTTTGGTAATATTATAATATCGTTCTTCTGAAACATTCAATTAATGATGTACATACTTAAATATTTGAACTATACTTTTACAAAATATCAAAATAAATAAATATATCACACTAAATACTAAATAATAAAAATTAATATATTAAAATAATAAAAGATAAATCTATCATATTTACATGATAAATTATTAAAGAATAAATAAAATATATTAGATAATATTATAATGGAAAATTGGCAAGTTTAGTCCCAAACAATTTTTATTTTGATGATATAAGTCCCAAATTATTTTTTTTTAAGTTTTTAAATCCTAAACAAAATTACAAATTAGTAACATAGTCCTTTTTTATGGAAATTCAACTAAAATGCAAATATTCAACATTTTTTATACTTTTGGTCTATCAGGGAAATGACAAAAAAGTTTATATCACCTATTAGCCTCATCAAAGGCTATTTACAAGAGTTATTGTTCTTCACTATTTTTTTTTTATTTCAACCTTATTTACTGAATAATATTTTTCAAAAAAAAAAAAAAAATCGAATAGTTTAATATTTATGATGATAATTTGATTATGGAAAATTCGCCTACTTAGTCCCTGAAGTATTGTGTTTTTGCCTATTAGGTCCCTATCTTTTTTTTCTGCCTATTAGATCCTCATAGTTTTTACAGGCAATCAATTTAGTCCTTTCGACCAATAATTCAACTCCTAAACATTACTTTCAAAGCATTTTCATTGTTAGTCTTTTTGAAATTATTGTGTAAGTGTCTTACACAATGTCTATGCTCAGATCTAGGCAACAATTGTGGCCTGAATTATTGGTCAGAAGGACCTAATTGGTGGCCCATAAAAACTATGAGGGTTAATAGGCAGAAAAAATAGATAAGGACCTAATTGGCGAAAAACCACAACTTCAAGGACTAAATATGCGAATTTTCCTTTTATTAAAATTATAATTTTTTGACAATTTTCGAGGGGAAAAAAATGACTATATTACTAATTTGTAAATTAGTTTAGGACCTACAAATTTGTAAAAATTAATTTTGGACTTACCTCACCAATATAAAATTTGTTGAGGGCTTAAAAACTTAAAAACAATAATTTGGGACTTATGTCACCAAAATAAAATTTGTTTAGGACTAAACTTGCTAATTTTCCTATTATAATTCTTTCTTTTTCGATGTTCAAAAAAGCCAACCATATCTATATCAATATTAATGTACAAATATTATCTATATTAGCATCACTTTCCTTTCAAGTCAAATTTCGACATGTAAAATTTGCTTTGGCATTTGTTTTTCCTTCTCTTTAAAAGATGCTTGATAAAGACCAATTAAATGTCTTACCACTCGTGTCTTCATGACAAATCTTTTATTTTTCCTCTTTGTTATTATGATACCCCAGTTTCACATCGTAAGTTTATGTGGATATGTCATGAACTATAAGTAGGGGCCCAGGTGATCATTGTCAACTCGAGATATCCCTTTTAGTACAACGAGGACGGTGCTAAGTAATTGACTGGGGGTGCCGCTAGGCCCATAGTCGTGGCACGAGCTCACGAACCTAGGTTGTGACAGTTAGTATTGGATTGGGTAATCATCCTGGACTATGGGAGCTAACTGCTACACCATATGTGTAGTGGGAGCCACATCTAGAATCTCGGACATTCACTGGTTGATTTTGGGCTTAGACCAATTCTGTTGGGTCTTAGCGGAGATGCTAGGCCTTAATGGTGTTGAATATGATACCCTCTTCCCACATCATAAGTATATGTAGATATGTCATGAAATATAAGCATGGTTCTAAGTGCTCATTGTCAACTCGAGGATATCCCTTTTAGTACAGCGAGGATAGTGACAAATAGTTGATCGTGGGTGACCCAGGCCTATATTTGCGGCATGGGCTCAAGTCATAACAGTTATTCCACTTCTGATGGTAAGAAAAATATCGATTATTAAAATACTACCACTTCTAGTAATAAGACATTAAAATATTACATACACTTCTAATGTATATGATATTATACATATATATCTTATATTAAAATATTAAATAAAAATAAACATACTAAAATAAATAATAAAAGTTAAAAATATACATATTTTCGTACCCGAATTCTTATCTCAATAATTTGATATAATGATCAAATTTATTTTTATATTCTCCCCATGTAACTTTAATTGCGCAACTGTCAATTATCGTTTGGTAATCGAATCAATTGGGCTTTGTACGAAAGATTTCCCAAATTAAAAATCTCGTTTTTAAATAATTATTTGGCAAATTGGTATAAATAGTCCCCAAACTATGGTCATTTGGTGACATTGGTCCCTGAATTAATTTTTTTGTGACATTAGTCCCTGAATTAATTTTTTTGTGACATTGGTCCTTGAATTATGTTAAATTATACAGGATTGGTCCTTCCGTTAAAAAGTTTTGTTATTTTACCGTTAATTAAAAAAAAACAAAAAAAAAAAAATTTACCCAAGGGAATTTTAGTCATTTCATAATAATATTATACAAAAAACAAAAAAAAACAAAAAAAAAAAAACCAAAAAGGCCAACATATACGTATATATGTACGATGAAAAGAATGAGAAAAATGACTATCTGTATATGTATTTGTATTAATAATATATTTTCTTTTATATAATGTTATTGTGAAATGACTAAAATTCCCTTGGACAATTTTTTTTTTTTTTTAAAAAATTAACGGTAAAATAACAAAAAAAAAAAAAAAATTAACGGAAGGACCAATCTCACACAATTTAACATAATTCACGGACCAATGTCACCAAATGGCTATAGTTTGAGGACTATTTATGCCAATTTGCCTAATTATTTAGGATGACAGTGTCTATCAGATTTGTCTAATTAGATGCATCAACATCTAATAATATTCACAACAAATAAAATTTTTTAGTAACTTCAAAAGTCACACATTTGTCATCAGAATAAATAGCATACCTTTTTATTCTTCTTAAATCAAACTACAAACTTTAGATTCTTGTGATGTCATAGAGACTCATGAAAATATTACTAAATGATTAATAAAAAAAAAAAAAACTATTAAATAATAACGGAGGTTCATACAAAAACTATAGGTTCATACAAAAACTAATGGCAGTGGATCGTTCTAATAACGTGTTATAAAATAAATATTAATAATGCAAATAAAAATAGTAAAAATAAGAACAGAGACAATAATTTAAATGTAAATTTTATTCATAAACTTTAACGTAGATCTATAAAGAGATAATAGTATTGAAGATTAAGAAGTAAATAAGACGTAAGAGTCACCAATCAATATTCATATATAATAAACATATGGGTAAAGTATCTCAATGACCATCAAAGTATTCAAAAATTCAGCTTTTACCCTTAAACTAATTTTCGACAAGATTTGACCCTTAAACTATAAAAATGATCACCTTTTTCCCTTCCATCAACATTTTTGCATTTGAGAATTAAAGTTGAATTTTTTAGGGGCATTATTGTCCTAAAAATGTTCTTTTTTGGCAGCAAAAACTCCCTTCTTTTTTAAGAGTTTACTATTATGTGTTGAAACTATAAAGTAGGGTTTTTAACCCATTTTAATAAATAATGCCCTTTTAAATTTTTAATCAATTTAGTCATAATAATTGAAAAAATTAGGGGTATTATTAAATCCTTTTTAGGGATTTTCTCTTCGCTTTCTTCTTGTTGTTGGCACATCGTGATGTTTCAATCACAGACTCCTCAACCAAACACATATTCATAACAATGTGCACTAATCCCTCAAATTTTATAGGAAAATCAAGAAAATTAAAGTGGCGTTGCGTATTTTTTAGCAGAAGTAATTGACACACATAAATTAAAAAAACAAAAATAAAAATCAAGAATCAGAAATAAAATCCAAACTTTGGGAGACGATAAATGATGAGAAGAGCCAACCTTCTGGTAGTGATTGAATCATTTGTAAAAGTTGAAGTTTACCCATGATTTTAGACACAGATCAAAAGGATTTTCATTGCGATGACGGAGATAGAAGAAGGAGGACGGTGAAAGAAGGAAAAAGATGAAGAATGGCGATGGAAGGAGAAGATGAAGTTGTTGGAGGAGATGGCGGCGAAAAGATAAAGTTGTTGTTATTAGGGTTTTGTTTTTTTTTTTTTAGCTTATATATATATATATATGTGAAAGTACTAAAATGTCCTTATTGATTACTTTAATATTAACGGTTAAATGGCCAACACTTGATGAAAAGAGTTGATGGTAGGCCAAAAGGTGATTATTTTTATAATTTAATGGTCAAATCTGGACGAAATTAGTTTGAGGGTAAAAGTTGAATTTTTGAATTCTTTGAAGGTCATTGGGATATTTTACCCTAAATATATTTATAACACTTATTAAATTTTAATTAAATTTTATTCTTTCTAAATTTTAATATTTTATATATAATTAAATTAAATTAATTGGGTTAAACGTATTAGTATCGGATAATCGTGTTGATGAGGTAATAATTTTGGATAAATTAACATGATTAATTTTTGTATCGGATTTGCGATTAATTTTTCAGTGCCATTTGAATTCGTGTGGAATTGAAGAGTTAAATATAATTATTTTAACTCAATCATATATAATTACATAAACCACCACGTATAATTGTCATCCGGATCTCAACATTATCCTCTTAAAAATATAAAAAATTATCCTTTTTAATAAATATTTATTAAAAATAAATTTTATATAATTAACTGAGTCAATAAAGGAAGAAGATAACAATATTTAGTTTTAATAGGATTAACATGTATTCGTATCTGAGAAGATATTGTATATATTATATAATATCCCAGGAAATTCGAACCTGAATCTAATTATTTCATTATATTAATTTAATAGTGTTAACACATATTATATATAAAAATATCTATATAATAGAAAAAAAAAATTTAAAAAAAAATAATATTTTTTAGAAAATGATAAACTTTACATAAAAATAAGATAATAAAAATTTATAATAAAATTAAAAAATTTTATATTTAAAGATATATTTATTACATTAAATAGAATAATTATTTGCAAACAATATTAAAAAAAAAAAAAAAAAAACATTAAAAGTTGCTGTATTTTTTATGATAATTTAAAAGTTGCTGTATTTAGATTATCCAAATCCTTTTCAAATTGTAATCAAATACGAAGATGTCTCCTTACGCCCCCTATATAAAGGGTAAGATGTCCAACTCAAATTCCCAAATCCTTTCTTCCTTAACAGGGAAAAAAAGGAAGAAAAAAAAAAAACCCTAAGAACATCATGTCTCCGGCATGGTTACCACCGCTGGATTCACACGAAGAGTACCTTACCGCCGTAAGAATTGACGAAGCGGATAATTTTCATATCTGCAGAAGTGAAAAAAAATTATGTGAATATAAACAAAGAGAGGGAAAGGGAGAACACAAAGGTACTGTACTCTGCGTCCAGTTCAAGTGCACAGTAAGGTTTTTCCCGAAGGATCACGAAAATTTTGAGTCGTTTGATATTGTAGACGAAGACATTGGTTTCCCCGGTTTACTCTTGGATAAATGGTTCGAGTTTGATGTCGAATGCAGTAGACGAGAAGATCTGCTCGAGAGTTGTAATACGGTGAAAGAATTCATTAAAATAATGCTTCAATATTTCAATATTTCTTGGAAACTTTATCCTATTTGCTTTTTAGGAGAAGTTAACGGTTATAATAATTATGATTATTTTTTGGAAGATGAACATAATCTGGCGCACGCGATTATATCAGTTCTGTTGAGGGAAAATACTCGTTGTTGTACGGATTTTATACCTCTGCGTTTGCATATTTTCAAGCACGTTTGTATTTCCGATGATGAATATAGTGAGTGGTCAACTTGGTTTCTGAAAAAAACTGATGTTGATTCAAAATTTGGAACTGAATATCTAAGAGCAATTAGGAGACCCCGAACTATTGATGAGTTATTATATGAAATGCAAATGAAAAAGTTTAAGTCAGCTTCTGAATCTTTTCTTCGGAAACTAGAAGTGACTAGAAATTTTGATTCTAAGAGTATAAGAAATTGTTTAATTTGTTTAGAAAACATTTCTGAAGGATCATTAATCGTTAATTTGCCTTGTTCTCATGTTTTTCATAAACTTTGTATTCTAAAATGGCTACAACAAAGTCATTTTTGTCCTCTCTGTCGCTTTTGTTTGCCAACCTCTTCTTCAGAGCACTGAAAAGGAAGGACTTTTGATGCCGTTTGAGAAAAATTTAGAGTGTTTTTGAAGGAGTTTTTTTTAGACTTTTTATTTTTTTTAAAAAAGAATTGAGTTATATATATTTATATATATGTATTAAATATTTTATTTTATTTTATTTTTTTTGCCACCTGGACAGACATAGTAGCATGTCAGGTGATATCTAAATAAGTACATTTTTTTTTTTTTTTTTTTTTTTTTGAATTTGAGTAAAATTTTGAAAAAAAAAGTCCAATTTAAAAGCAGCCTTATTAATTTATATTTCAATATTTTTGGTTAAAATTATTTATTATATTTTCGGTGTATTATATATATATATATATAAAGTTAAGGTACCCAATTTATGAATTATACAAAACTTTATTTATGGTCATATGTAAACAAAATAAATAAATAACTAGTGTTGTACATCTTCAAATTAAAATATTCTTTAGGATATTAATAAAAAAAATGTGTTGTAAAAATTAACGTAACGTTTTAATTACTAATTATCTTTTTGAGATTTTTTACCATTTAAAAAAAAAAATTCTTAAATCTTTTTTTTTTTCTCAAAATATTTAAACAAACATTCAAATTATAAAAAATAAAAAGACGAATTTAAAAAATAATCACATTGACGTAATTTTCTTTTTTAAAATTAATCTTCTATAATAAATCTTTTGAATAAGTCTCGTTCAATCTTAATAAGTATCATATAGAAGTCTCTCGGTCTCATTCAGAGAAATCATGCTCAATCTTGTCAGATTTTTAAAAAATATATATTTAAAAATTATTGTTTAAAAATATATTGTATTATATTAAAATATAATATTATACTATATTTAAATATTAATATTATAAATTTAAATTTAATTAATAAAGTGTATATTTTAAATTTAATTATATAATTAAATGAAAGTAAAGAACGTATTTAAATTAAAATATAATAAAATTAAGCAAGATGACATAAAATAATATTAAAATTTAAATATAATATTATATATTAATATTTAAATAATACAATATGTTTAAAAATATAAATTTTTAACTAATTAAAATATTAAAAAAAATATTAAAAAAAAAAATCCGTAGAATTAAACGAGACTCGTTACGGTCCTACTGGACTCCCGATTGAAGACCTGTTATAACTCCTTCAAAAGAGTCATAAGAAGGGTCTTTTGCAAAAGGCCAACCAAATCCTTTTTGAAAAAAAATATATATATATATATATATTTTTTTTTTTTTTCAAATAAAATATTAAAAGTTAATTTGACATCATTATTCTTTGGATCCGTATCTTTTATAACTATTAATTATAGTTAATTGTTTAAATATTTTGAAAGAATATTTTGAGAAAAAACTGTAAAAGATAAAATTAATATTTAAAATACGGTGCGTAAAAATTAAGGTGTTGCCATGATTAATTACATACTTAAAGATTATCCTCAATAAAATATTTATACTTTTTTTATTTTGTAAAAAATAATATTAATTTTTATTTTATTAAAAAATAAAGAACAAGAAAAAGTTAAAAATATTTATTTTTCAAATTCTAAAATTATTCACATTATATATATATATATATATATTAATAAATATTAAGTCAATTAAATGCGAGATGAATAGTTAGTACATTAGTGCAAAATGATCAGCTAATAGGAAATGAGCACTAAAATGAAATGATTTCTGACAATTAATTTAACAAATTATGGAATTGTTTTGTCTAGAGAAACTACGTCATCAAAAGGTACAGTGATAGGGGGCAATCCATAATTTGCCAATAAAATGTAATCCCACATAAATTATGCGTAAGAAGCCAAAACACCAATCAGCACAAAGGGTCATAATTTCATGAAAGGTCTGCATTAGAAACTTTTGAGACACCTCCACGTTCTGGAACTTGTTGATCCACCAGTTCAAGAATATACATCCTTCCTTTGGTTAAAAACCAACCAAGTCACTGGTGCAACTGGCAAGAACCCATCATAGTAACAACCCCAGAGCAGTAACAAGTATAACAGCAAGAGGGGAGACAATCTCTAACGGGAACCCATAATTTATATCCATTCAACCATTACTGTTAGTACCCGTATTTTGAACCTGAATACCTGTTATGAGGAAAGTTCGCTGAGCCATTTGAAGAATTATTATAGTCAACCCAATAGAGCTTTCTAGCAGAGCGGGAAGCTGATGCATGAGGAGAGGCACCCTGATGGGTTTTCTTGCAACTAGATGTTGCAGGTGATCTCCTAACAGGAGTTTTGAATCTACTACTAAGAGAGTCTCCAGGATGTTCTGACAGCCAACCATGTCTTGGTTTCTGTTTAGAAGCTGAAGCAATTTGACCTTCATATTTGGTTTTTCTTTTTTTACATGACTTGCCACCAATTTCATTAGGAGCAGATCTGACTTCAAGTTTCCATCTCTTTTCCTTGGAGGATCTTCTCTTTGGAGTTGAAAATTCACGATTTCGTTTCAGTGCCTGAATAAAGATAAAAGGTGAAAATAATAAGTAAATTACGAATCTTCTATAGTAGAATCAAAGGATAACAAGACAAGAAAAAGCCTATGCAGTATCAGATCTCAATTGGCATATTAGATACTGAAAATGCTAGGTTTAGATTCAAACGACATGCCACAGCCTATGCAGATGCATGAACTTGCAACACATACCGGAGTTAAATTAATGCATTCGCGTGCAAAATGTCCCTCCTCACCACATCTGAAGCAGGAACTAACTGAGTTTGAACCACTTGTCTCTCCCCGGGATCTTGCACATGCCTATAATAATAAAAACTATTAATGTAACATAAGATAATTCTGTGACATAAGCATCAAAAGTCAAGTTTAATAAGAGTTCAAAAGGAAGAGGAATCAAGCAATCTTTGAACATTGACAAGTAAAAATATTTTCAGCAATTTTACAACAAGATCTTAGAGAAATCTCTAATTATAGCTCTCATTATACAACTGCTTTCTAAGCTAGAGCACCTGCAGATCTTGCATCAATTAATCAGTTCCTTTTAGTTTCTTTATAGAAACAATCCAGATATACAGGCCTCCGCAATGATGACAGTTACAGATGCCACAGTCATTCCAAGATCATTTGATCTTCTTGAGTTATTCAATATGGTTTATCCACAACTTGTTACCCATGATTATTCATAATCAATTGCCCAAAAAACAAAGGAATAAAATTAGATTAATCTCATATAAAAGAATCAGCACTAGGCTTACTGTCAAACCAAAGGGAATTCAGGTAACCCTCAACCCTTCACCTTTTATTAGATTCAACTCTTTAAAGCTCCCAGTTAAACCTTTCTGGTTGCTCCAGAGCACATATAACTGAAAGTTAGTTGCTTTTCTTACAGTTATAATACATAACGTCACATCCTCACAGAGCCTGTTCCAAGTGAATCAACTATGAAACCAATACCACAGAGTAATACAAATATTTCTCAAGGGCCAATCCAAGTTCCAAAGGTATAGGCATTTTTATGCTTACATCCTCTTCTCCCTCCACCCCCCAACCCAAAAAAATAGGGGAAAAAAGGGGTAATTCTACTTATCCCATCTTATCGAATCTTTGAAGAAGTGTCAGTCAGCACAGGGCCGTAAGTAGCCAGAACAGATTATTAGGGCATTTCTACCATTTTGCCCAGCCAAATCTGAGCATTTTGATTGACACCAGAAATTTGGAACGCTCCTGAATTTCAAGAAACCCTAAATATTTCTCAGTTATAATAAAATTTTTAAATAAAAAGGTTCCCAATACAATGCAATATGACACAATGAAGGATGAAAGTTCAGCCATCTGCCTTTTCAGATGAATAATACATCTACTGGTCAAAAACTGGGGAGCAAATACAAGGAATTATCAAATTTTGCATTGAGACGCCATATACAGTGCTAAAAAACTAAAATCAGGATTCAGAGGAATTAGGTTTAATTAATCTAGTATTTAAAGCATAAAAGAATATTTACATGAAAATAGAACTTACCAGACCAGTATGACCTGAAAGACCACATCTATAACAAGAAACCATTTTTGGACCACTATCAATATAATCTGCACAACACAGATGGCCAAAACACTTGCAAATGTAACACTGTATCTCCTGTCAAGATCAAAGAAGATGTGATAAGTAATCACTGCCAATGACAAAAAACGGGTACAAACAAAAAAAAAAAAAAAAAAAGAGAGACTAATAAGACCATAATCTTTGAAATAAATGTTACAATAAGTGCAAGTAAAAACTCAGGTCATCCAGAAAAAGAAAAGACATCATAAATTTTACATAAACTAAGAAGTAATTGTAAATCATTGTTTAAAAATTAAAAAATACAAAATAAACTGAAACTAGAACCTTCAGGTCATTGGGAGAATAATTATTCTGGCATGAAAACATGTCATGGCCTGATTCTCCACATTTTAAACACATCATCGAATTCTGGGACCTTCCTTTGTCTTTGTCTGGGCAATCTTTTGCACGATGACCTCCTTTCTTGCAAATAAAACAATCTTTGGCCTGTTAAAGTTTGACTAGATCAGAGGTTAAAATAGGAAAAAGAATTGAAGCATCGTAAACAATTTCAAAACCCAGGAACTCAAATATCAAAAATATTTGTTCTGTCGCAGCAATTTCTGATCATCTCAATCTATTAATTCACTAAGAAAATAGTCAGTGGATGTTTTCTTTCTTTTGGTTGTTTCCACGCGATGCATTATCAGAGGAGGGCTTGCAACTTAAGAAAAACGAGGAAGGAGAAGAGAAGAAAGAGAAAGAAATTAGGTCACAACAGAATTAAAGCCTCAAACGGCTACCTTGCAGCACTGGGATGAATTTGCTCTATGGATCAAAGTCTGGAAAGAAAATATACTGGAAAAGACCTTTTTTTTACTAGAGTGTCCGAAGTCCTTCGGAAAATAATGCATGGACTATCCATTCTAAACTGACTAAAAAGTTTAAATTCAATAAGAAAATCCAATACAATCCAAAATTCATTATGGGATAAACATAATACAGCAAACACTATAAAAGACCGCGCACATGAGCGGTAAAAAGTACAAATAAGCTTAGAGAACAATAAATTTCCAAAATAGACTTCCTCTCAACACCTAATCCATAGTTAGATACTTATCATGTGATGTTTCCAAGCGAGGAACTGAACATGTTTACTACTTAAATGGAAAAAGATCTTCTATTTTAACCGCAATTGTGACAATGTTCCCCGATATACACCTTTAAAAGTTAAATGTGTTAAAAAACTTAAATACAGAATAGATTTTTGGAGGACATTTGTGAGACATTAAATTAAAATTGATAAGTTTACTACTTCAGTATATTTTTAAACATCTTGACACTACAAATCTCTAAATTATACTTAAAGTATTAATTTTTGTTAAAAAGATATATTGTGCACCAATTGACAAAAAAAACTAAATTAAATTAAAAGCTAAAATTATTTAAATAAAAATCTTATTGGAGATTAGTCATAACATAAAGAAAGATTATATACATTCGATATTTTATTCTTTAAAAATTAAATGTTATTAAAAAAATTGATTAATAATTAAACAAGTCTACTACTATTTAAAGTATACATATATATTCATAAATCACCTAAGGTACCCAAAATCCTCTACACAGCTACGAACAAGGATAGCATATAAGCATATAAGACATTAGAACAAACCATAACTATCATTTCAGCATTTTCAATTACAAAAAAAAAAAAAATGAAGTCAGTCATTGCTCAAAGGTGAAGGCCAAAATCATTATATACATATATATATATATATATCCATAGAAAAAGAAGCATAAAACCCAAGAGTAACCTTTTTCAAATACAATCCATGTAATGTTGTCTACAATAACACTGCAACCACATATTCATAGTTTTCTCAAAAGGATTTCTTGTATTTCCTAAATGAAGTTTTGTACCTATGTCTCAAAGAAATAACAGGAGCCAATTACAATTACCAAAAGCTGATTACACATTCATCTAGAATATGGAAGAGAATTACAAACTTAAATGTGAAAAAATTACATGATTGAAGAAAATTTATAGAGTTTTAGTTCCTTAAACATCCACATTCTCCCATAAAACAAGAAAGAGAATGCATATAGGGATAGGAAAATAATCTAATAAAGTAAAAAAATCAACTAAAACCTCAATCTTAAAACATACCTTTGAGCACTGCTTTGCGTTGTGTTCTAGACTTCCACAAACAAAGCAAGGCTTGTTACGCCTTGGTAAGGGACATTTGGCAGTCTTATGACCTTCCTCACCACAATTATAGCATGTTCCCCAACTGCTGTCTGGAGGATCAAAATACCTTGGCCCTCGCTGAGATCAATGAAAAGGCACACCAAACTAAAACTCTGGAACAATAAAAATTCTACCGCTCACAAGTGACACTAGAAATCATACTGCAACTCACAAGAAGCTTTCGCAACACAGTGTTATCAGAAACCTCAGCAGGTTTTGTTTGAATATCTTCACTAACAATTTCTGCAGCTCTATCACTCTCCATTTTCTGTTCTCCTTTTGAAACATCAGCCTAAATCCAATCAATTAGAAATGCACATTCGGGTTAGCTCCAATTTCAGAAGCATGAAGAATGAAAACTCCATGTAAAAAACTATGCACATGTTAAACACACTGATAGAAAATCAAACAAACTTCTCATCAATTCTCGAACATGATCCTAGCTCCTACGAAATATATAAAATATACTTAGAATCAATGACTTAGTAGTCTACCCGAAACAAATCGCTGCAAAAGTTTTCAAAACGAGCATCTTTTTCACTTGATACCTGCTGTGGAGATGAGAAAAAAGGGGGGAAAAATACAGTAAAATGAGCTTTACTTACAAATTATCCTAACTCCCACATCAGATTTTCAATAAAAGAATCGAAAGGGAACACAATTTTTTTTTTTTTTTTCTTTTAAGCAAACATCTAATAGTAAATTCAACAAATACTCACAGAATCAACTTCAGTTTCAGTTTTCTGCTTCTTCTTCTTCGCCTTCTTCTCCTTTTTCTTTTCCTTACTTTCCTTTCCATTCTCGACCATCTCAACTTCAAATATTCCACCGTTTTCAACAGCGACGCCGTCAAAATTCTCATCCCTCAACTTCCGCAGCATTGATTTCTCAACAATTTTCAGGCTGAGGTCTTCATTCGCTTCCGCATCTTCATCGGCATCGTCTTCGCTACTCAGAACTACAGTTTCACAACCATCATTGGTCACTTCATAAGAAGATTTCACACCTTGTTTACCCATCGCCAACAATTAGGCCTCGAACTGTAAAGAGATGAATGGGAGATATGGAGCAAAAGAAATTCGGGTTCCTTTTTAACTAAATTAGGGTTATCTGATCGGCATAATTTTGAAACCCGGTTGAATTTGCAGGTAGCGATTTGGGGATCTGTGCGACTGTTTTCTGGGTTAGTTTGACGGGCTTTGCAGGGCCTTCCATATATGGGCCGTTAATTTTGTATTGACCGTACAATGCTTTTCTTTCTTTTCCATTTTTTTTTTCAAGTTTTTTTTTTTTTTTTTTTTTTTTGAAATTTTGAGACGACTTTTACCTTCAACATGTTCAAACTTATGACTTTTCGAAGTATAAGCCGGATGCTATCATTGAGTTCATCTTTCTTAACCATTTTTTTCTTTTAAAGTTAGATCCAATATTCAATAATTAAGTCAAGTGTTGTGTGATTTTTTTTTTTATTTAAATATTTCTATTTAATTTGTAAGTAAAGATTTTGATTGAAGAAAAAAAAAAAACTTGTGTTAGAATCAAATTTTTCTTTTTCAATTCACTATTTTGCTTAGAAAAATAAAATATTGATGTCTGAACCAATATTTTAATTTTTAAAAAAAATTTAAATCTAAATCATTCCTAAATTTTCAATTGAAAAATTTATACTTTTTAAAGAAAAATATAATTTGATACTTTAATCCAAACATATCTATTAAGAGGGATCTATTTTAACCAAATTAGTATTTTTTTTTTCCTTGTGCAAGTAACTAAATAAGTCTTAAATCTCGTATTATTGATAGCTTATATGTAATAAGAGGAACTAAATTTTTGGAATAATTACTAAGTAGTGTAACATTTCTTAATTTAAATCTTTGTATAACTACATATATTCAATTTATTCTCTCTTTGAGTAGAAATTCTCCTACTCTTTCCTGAAATTTCATTCTTTAGGTGGTATTGTTCTTCTTGTTTGTTTTCTTCTCTTGTTGTCCTATATGTTTTACAACCTTGTTTTTTCTATGTCTCTCTCTCTTCCTCTTCTTTCTTCTCTCTATAGTTCTAGTACTTGGATAATTCCTTTTTCAGTTTTCCCTCCCTTCTTTAATTGACTTTGTCCCTTACTTTTTCGGGTTTTTGCCTAAAATAACCCTATTTTCAAACACAACTCCATGAATAGTCCATTTTTAAATTTATGAAAAATTTTTAGTCTAAACGCACATGGAGTGTGCATTTTAAACAATTAACACCCGGTGTGCATTTTCCCTCAATTTAAAATTTGAACTTGCGATTCGTAAGAAAGCAGGGAAGTCCTTTGCCACTCAGCCAAAGCTGCTTTGACTATTAAATATAATATCTTAAACTAATTAAATCACATAATATTATAATTAATAATTAATAAATTAATATTTTAACAAATCGATATATATATATATACACATATACATCTATAATTTAACTGAGAATAAGATATAAATATAGTTAATTGAACTTCAAATCCATTGATAAATTTAAACTTAATATTTTAAATTAAATATAATATCTTAATTAAATCATGGGATACTATAATTAATAATTAATAAATTAATGTCATTTATTAAGCAAAATAAATTAATATTTTAACTAAGAATAATATATAGATGTACTTAATTGAATTTCAAATCCATGATAAATGAAAAATTAATTCCATTCATACAAAAAATCATTCAAAGCACAATTGAATAATGAGAAAAGAACAATCGTTTAGTTATTGTTGTTTGACTAGTCATGATTTGCACAAGTTCTTCTGTTGTGTCCAGCCATATAACAATTTCCACATCTTGAAGGTGAATCCGAATTTCTAGCATTCATTGGGCAATGATACCTTCGTGTTCGTAGACGACCCAGGTGATTACCCTTTATGTTAGGCTTGTAATGCTCGAGCGTGAAGGATGCATTATTCCATGATAACTCATTTGCAACTGAATACAAATCTGTTTGATAAATCAACTTGTACTTTGTTTTGGAGTAAAAGTCCATAACAAAAACAGTTGGATCCAAACCTCTGTGTCGACAAACTGCAAAGACATGTGAACAAGGAATTCCAAATATAGATCATTTCTGATAAGTATACGATTGTTCATTGATTCTTCACAGTGTACACATGGTTGCCTCTTCCATCTCCCTCAATGGTATCTTAACACTGAATATACCCGTTTTAGAATTATATTGAAAAATCGTATGACCTTGAGATTTTGCTTCATTTTTCACATATTTTCTCCATATTATAGAGGGAAATGGATGTCTAGTGTGTGCTGCATCTTCTCTACGTTGGCTAAAGTACTGAACAAGTTTTTCATATGTATACTCAACTAAAGCCTTTAGAGGTAATGCACGACATTTCTTTAACACTATTCAAAGACTCAGATAAATTTTTAGTCATGCAACCATACATGAATCCACAGTCATGTGAAAGTGTCCATTTTTCCCGATCAATGGCATTCAAATAATTGAATGCATCAACATTTCTCCTCTTGATTTCTCGCATGATTTCGTTGAATTTAGTCACCTTGCTCTCTATTCCAGCCTTGTACATCAATTCAGTTAATTCCTTTTTCTTGAAGGTGACTTTGAAATTTACCTTTACATGTCTCAAACAAAATCTATGCACTGCATTAGGTAGTTGCCATTCAATTATACGATTCATAGCACTCAGAATTCCTTTGTGTCTATCAGAAGTTAAATAAATAGTTCTTTCATGCACCACATAACTTTTTAACAAAGGAAGAAACCAAGTCCAACTTAATGATGACTCCTCATCAACAATTGCAAATGCAAGAGGAAAGATATGGTTATTTGCATCTAACCCATTAGAAATAATTAGGACACCTTTGTATGCTCCTCTAAGAAATGTACCATCGATTGAGATAACTGGACGACAATGACTAAATCTCAAGATAGATACTTTGAAGGACCAAAGCACAAATCGGAAGACCTTTTCATTTTCAATGCTACATTATTGATGTTTCCAATGCACAATTGTAATTAGATTTGCATCTTGTAATGTCATCATGTATTTTGGAAGTATTTTAAAAGTGTCATTCCAAGTGTCAAATAACATTTCAATAGCGGCACATGACATCCTTTTTTGTATGAACATCCAGACTGAAACAACTTTTTGACTTCTTGTTGAATAGCACTTACAAAAATTTCTAGATCATTCCTTACAAGATGAGTAATCTGTCTTGCTATATACTTATGTGTTAAATTTCTATGATTGTTGTTGACAACTCGCATAAGACATGTGTGCTTAGGCTCTAAAACTGAAATCTTCCACCGTCCACGTGTTTGTTTCAAAATGATTTTTATATACCAATGACATGGATTTTGACTTGTTTTATTTTTGTATTCAGCTGTCCACACAGTACTATTACTCTTAACAACAGTAAATTCTCATCCATGTTTGACATGCCACATTCTAACTGCATAAATAATTTGAGCCTTATCAGAGAAACTCATACCTAATTTCAATGCAAGATCACCACTTTCCACCCATCTTCTGACATTGACATTTAAATTGCCATAAGAGTTAGGTATAGGTTCCCCTGAACCCACCATTTCTGAGAAGCAACTAAATTTCTATAATCATATCAATCTCTACTGAATTGAGAGGCTGAAGGTACCTGATTTTGTTGCTGAATTGGTAATGGTATCTCTTCCTCATCTTCTGAGTTGCTATCATCATCATGTGGTCCATCACTTGTAACTCCCTTAACATCAGTTATTAGTCCTTATCCGTCCATCACACCTATGTCATCATCCATAACAGGTTCATCCAGAATTGGATCTTGCTCTCTTGCAACATTAGGCCCTCTGTTCATGAACTCCATAAGTGACTCACCCATAATCCCTCCAATAGAGCTTCCCATACTAGTAGAGTATGAATTACTACTAGTTGATTCATTCATTCCAATTGAAGTAAAACTTGGGATTTCTGGAATTTTTGTAGGTAATGGAAATCAGAAATCATCTCTTTGAAATCTGAGATTATCCATCAACAAAGATGTAAAACTATCATGATGAGTTGTATGGACTCCTGTAGTAACATCATATGCTATTGCAGGTAGACTTACTTCTGTTGTATGTCTAGTATCAAAAGTTTCACTTGGACTAGATGTAGATGCTATCGGCTCAAATTCGACCAATTTACCTACTCCCCCGTTTTTTGTTTCATTTGGTAGTGTCCACAAATTATTCATATCATCATCATCATCTAAAGCAACAAGAGTATATTGAATTGTATTATACCCTCGAAATAGTATAGGAACTCGAAGTGTGAATCTCACCTTTACCTTTGAATTGTCAATGTTCCTATAACCACAAATTTTATTAACCAATTCCATGTGCGAAATATGTCTCCTCAGTACCCATGACTTTTGAGCTCGACCATCAAAATAAGGAATCTCATTACTATCATATCTAATAGCACAATCCTAAAACAAATATAACCTTATATGTTCATTCAAAGTAGACATCTACAAAATACGAAAATTAAGGAAGTATTAAGTAACCTTATAGTAATATCTTCATATCTAACATAAATTTCTCAACTTCGACAAAAGAGCACCACATATAATGCTAGATCTAACAAGTATTTGTTATGACATGCAATATATAATATTGTCATATTCCATCACTACTTCATATAAAATTGAATAAACAAGTTGTGTGCATTTTTGGGCAAAACTTTTTTTTTTTTCTTTTTTTTGAGCCTTAAAATCGTTCTTCTTTTCTTCATTTTTTAAGTTATTATAAGTTAGTATCTCACATAACTAATTAAAAAACTATAGGTCTTATGATCTCATAAATTATTAATAAATTGTCAAGTGTTACAAATTACTAGTAACTAATTAAGTAAACTTCAAAAAATGAAAACAGATTAAATGATTTAGTTATATCTTAAAATTGTTCTTTTTTTATTCATTTTGTAAGTTATTATAAGTTATTATCTCACAAAGAATCCACAAGATCTCACAAAATATAATATTATATATCTTAATATCATTCATTTATATATAATCTATCTCAGAGTATAACGATCAGTTGTCTTACGTTGTCTACGGGGACATGCATTATAAGTTATAACATCTTCGGTCAAACATTCTTGGGACTGTGATGATCTAGAACCTGAAGTATCAGCCTCTATCGAAATATTTGGAACAATTACTATATCTCGAGTTCTGGGTTCCCCGATATCGAGTTGTTGTTGTGAAGGTCCCTCGTCCCTCAAAGGTCGATCGACACGATAATGCTTTGCGCCACATTTCACTCCTTTCACACCTCGACTGGGGAATCGGTTCCTCGAATGCAAACTAGGCTGAACAGGGAGATGTGCATCAGTCATGGTACTGTGACGACCACCACATCCAACTCGAGTGCTAATATTCTTCAAACCATGGCGTAATATATTTTGCATTTGTTGTAGCACTGAACGTGATTCTAGAGGCGCATCTTCCGTATGTGCTTCTACAAGTCCAATGCATCTCTCGGCTGCATCAGTCTAAAAAAAAATTAAAATGTGTTATTCATGAATAATTATTTAATAATGAATATGAAACTAGAATCATAAAGTCTCCTTACCAATACAACAGCTTCAGCGCCCGTAGCTACATATCCATTTGGCAATTATCCTCGATGTGCTGGATTTCCAATTAATAAACGAGTGATACTACTGTACCAATGCAATAGCTCCAGTGCCCGTAGCTACATATCCATTTGGCAATTATCCTCGATGTGCTAGATTTCCAATTAATAAACGAGTGATACTACTGTACCATGCGAAGTAGTTCAGATGCACTGTGGTTTCAGTCGTCACTTGAGCACCTTTGACAACTCTATCTAGTTTGGTGTCCCATAACTCAATATAGCGTTGAAGGAATGTGCTCCAATCTATCCTGATATTGCCTCGCAACTCGTACTTGTGAGTGTCTTTATGGCACACAAGGGGGTGTTCGGGAATTTCTTGAAGTAGACCAAATTGTCTAGAGACACGCTCTTGACAGTGTCTCTTAACAATCTCCCAACAAATAACAGGAACTTTCGCTCTCCAACTTCGTCTTTCCGCCGTATACCGTTCGAGAGTCTCTCTATCAGTATACGGCATCCAGACAAACTACAAAAGAAATACAAATTAAATTAAATTAGATACGGAATAAAGGCATAACTTTAGTAAAATGTATTAAACTTTAACTTACATGATCGGAGGACATAGAGTCTAACTGATCCCGGTAAGCTAACAGTACATGTGTGGATAGCCTGGTCAAATCAAACTCATAATTCCAATGAGCACCTAATGACATCATCTCCGATATGACCCTATCCTCAGTAATAGGTATATAAGGCCTGAACATAGGAATCCGTTCCCATGCCCATAACTTTAACATTTAAAAAAAAAACATTAAATTAGTTATAAATATAAAATTTTAAATCTAAACATGCATATTATGAAAAATATGTCTTCAAATAATATCTGCAGAAGAACGAGAGGCCCACAAACCTCCTTTGCATCTCCCCTTGATGCATAACTTTAGTAAAATGTATTAAACTTTAACTTACATGAGCACCTAATGACATCATCTCTGATATGACCCTATCCTCAGTAATAGGTATATAAGGCCTGAACATAGGAATCCGTTCCCATGCCCATAACTTTAACATTTAAAAAAAAAACATTAAATTAGTTATAAATATAAAATTTTAAATCTAAACATGCATATTATGAAAAATATGTCTTCAAATAATATCTGCAGAAGAACGAGAGGCCCACAAACCTCCTTTGCATCTCCCCTTGATGCTAAACACATAGACAGGTAAAGATACACTAATACAACACTCTCCCAACTGAAATTTCCAGCCCCCATCAAATTCTCTACATAAGTCAAATAACTTAAGTTGACTAATGCCCATGAATGGTTGGTGAACAACAATCCACCTATCAAGTATAGTGCAAGACCCCTTGCACGTTGCTGGAACTGCACCTTAGTAGCATTGGGCGCCAATTCAGTGGATAAAAAATTCTCTAAACTAGATTTTTTAAAATAATTTCCAGTAATGGCTCCAATTGGAAGCCGATATCGTAAGAATCCCTCTATATATCTTTGCCAATATGTTTGAGAACCCACAACTTTACCTCCCGTAACAGCTAAACCATCAATGGGTAACCCTCACAGTAATGCGACGTCTTCCAATGTGACTATAGCCTCTCTACAATAGAAATGAAAAATATGTGTCTCAGGACTCCATCTCTCAATCAAAGCCATGATCAAACTATGATTGAGAATGTAATAACCTGCCCTGGCTACACCACTAAAGCCCATCACATCTAAAAAGAGTTTCACTCTATCATGTGAGTTCTCATAAAAACTCCAAAATCACTTATCCCACCTCTTAACAATTATCAATGGGTTCATTCCATATCAATGACGATCGGTGATTTGCTTGCTCATTCAAGACAAAAGAATCAAAAGGTCTCGGATTAATTCTCTCCATTCTAAACCTTGTCAAATACATAACAAACAAACTAACAAACAAACACGCAAACAAACAATTAATTCAGAAAGGACTGAATGATAACAAACACACTTTCAAAAATAGATGAACTAAATTGGTACTTGGATATACAGGGTAAACCCTCTGAGAGGTTCTAGTAAAGTATATACCATAAAAGTAATAGGCTTAACCGAAAATTAAACCATAAATATAAACATAAATTAAAAAAGAAAGACAATTTTTAAAAAAGGCAACTAGGACCTCCTTCAGACCAAATAACATAAAATATGTCCTTGTCAAACACATCAACTATTATGCACCTTCAAAGAAAATAACAATCAATTCATTATATTCCATTTACAATGTCCAAGCTTAGTAAAATATTTCATATAATATAAATTTAAATTTAAATGTAGCATGGATATTGAATGAATTCTTTATATAAATAACATTGTAACTTCAAAGAAAAACATATTTGCTCCTTCACATACTAACCCCCTTCATAATTCATGTCATGATGACCATGAAATGATTTTCTTGTTATGGATAAAAATAGAATAATTATTTGCCACAAACACTTTATGCCTATTTGACCATGAAATAATAATTTCATTTAAGAATGAACTTGTTAAACTGCTATATATATATATATATATATAAATTCTTATTCAGGCATTCATCTTAAGAATCCATAAGGTTCCACTAAAAAGAGAAAGGAAAGAAGCGATACAGTCGATGGTGAAGGTATCAAAACTGAGAAATCTTTGAACTTAGTTGACATCTCATTTAAATTATTATCTGAATCATATTTCCCAAGCTCACAAAAATGGCTTAGCAAAAAAGAGCACACTACAAGAAAATAGCTGATCAGCGACGGCACGTGCCCTCGCTAATCAGCGAGGGCACAACGACGGCATACCGAGGGGAATATGTTCGTTGACCGCCTATCGCAAATCCCTCGCAAATTTGCGACAAATCAAGGCCCTCGCTGATCCCTCGCACATCAGCGAGGGCTTAGTGACGGCTGACCATTATTTTTTATTTTCAATTTTTTTATGTGGGGAAATGATAGGCCTTCGCTGAGCCCTCGCAGATCTGCAAAGGCTTAGCGACATCATTTTTTATTTTTTTGAAATTTTTATTTTTATGTGGGGAAATGTGATGCCGTCGCTGAGCCCTCGTAGATATGCGAGTGCTTAGCGATGGCCTGACATTTTTTTTTAAATATTTTAAATTTTATGTGGGAAATTAATGGTGGCGTTGCTTTTTTTTTGAAATAGTGTATAAAAACAAAAGCCGTCGCTGAACACTCGCAGATTTGCGAGGGCT
>JAXGGT010000169.1:686564-699466 GCA_035583425.1 Marsdenia floribunda | reverse complement strand
ATAATTAGGAAATATGAATTTAATAAAAACATATTTAATATATATAAAAATTGAAATTTGCGACGGCATTGCGAGTGTCATGCCGTCGCTATAATTAATAAATTTTAAAAATAATTTTATGACCCTCGCTATGTCGTTGCTATATAAATAATTTTTTTTAAAAAAATCCCTAGCCCTCGCTGTGCCGTCGTTGATTTAAATAAAATTTTTTAAAAAAAATTAAAATGCCCTTGCTCTGCCGTCGCTAATTTAAATAAAATTAAAAAAAAAAATTCTGAGCCCTCGCTAAGCCGTCGCCAACCTCGATCGCACCATCACGTTGACCAATATTTCGACCACTGATTGGCCCTCGCTAAGCGCTCGTAAATAGCGAGGTGAGTCGATGACCGTCGCTGTGGCGACTAATTGAATTGCGAGGGGGAGTTTCGCTCGCTGAGCCGTCGTTAAACCTGATCAGCGACGGCCCAGCGAGGGAATTGGCCGTCGCTGATTGACATTTTTCTTGTAGTGTTAGTATTCTCACGTTTAAGCCGTCTAATTAGCACAAATTTCTAGAATATGTGAAATATGTGATTATTAGATCCCTACTCTATTATATCTCAAATGTTGACCTCCCTCTAGCCTTAAAACCTATCCCGCCAAAAAATTCATCTTTGACCCACCAATCTAATATCTTAATCTCCATCCCCTTAGCCCATCAACCTCTTGTCCAACCCATTCTACTAGTACCCTTACTATAATTCAAGCGTCCATTAATCCCAATCTTAAATCAACTCAATCGGCTATCAACTCTTTTGACGTAACATTTTTTTTTTCCTTTCTCATTTGTACCAAATACCTCCCGTCTTAGCATAATATCTCACTCTCATCTACGCATGAGCTTTTATACCAAAAGAAGTTTGGAGTTAACAAGAAAAGAAATATGAAAAGGAACTTCTCGGTTAATCTAAAATCCTTCACTTATAGTGTTGAAATTGTCACAACTATAGATCTCTCTGAATAATGTGAATGGTGTCTTTACTTTAAAGGGAGGGATCCCTTCAGCTATTATATCTCCCCCTTACTATCCTCTCCCCATTCAGATCGGAACATAGGGATATTAGCACTTGTAGAAGATTGATATATGTTAAAAGGGTGGCTAGATCCTTGAACAATTCAACTACTTCTAGTTGTATAGACATTTGTCGGAATGATTATGTGATTTGTAACTTTTTAGCTCTAGTGGTGGGCCTTGACTTGCCCCAAACCCAATCATGATTGCTTTGATTTTGAGTAGTTGTGATCTTGGTTAAGCTGCGTCAATTCAATACCTCTAAGAGCTTATAGACTCTCGTAGACCTTCTGTAATCTTTCTTTCCAAAATAAAGATATCTAATTATGTTAAAGTTCAAAAAAAAAAAAAAAATTGCTTGATGTTTAGGTTTATCTTAATTTCATTAGTCCTTTCGATTGGTAAGTCTGGTGGCCTCTTTGTAGTCTAGAAGGAGAACTAAAATATTTAGATCATCGTTGCTATTGAATTTCTAATTATCTGTATGATGTTGGATGATCTAAGTTCTTCCCCCTGGCAATTTAGTACAGTTTCTCCCTAGGATTTGCTTAATAAAGTTGGAGATTCCTTCGATGGCCTTTGGTTGATAGTTAGTGAATTTAATGCGGTTTTGGACCAAAGAGATAAGATTGTGGAGAGAGTTGTTGCTTCTTCAAGCTATGGTCATTTTAGAGGCATGATTGATTATAACAGACTCATTAACTTGGGTTTTAATGGGTATACTTTTACTTGGAACAATAGGAGAGCCGGTAAAGCTAACAACTAAGAGCATTTGGATAGGGGTTTGGCTAATGTCCCTTGGAAATTATTGTGCATCAATCACCAATCTGCCTCCTTTTAATTTTGATCATAAAACAATCATTATTTGTACCAATCCATCATCCTCTCCTTATCCTAAACCCTTTCATTTTTAGGTTATGTGGACTAGAGATCCTTTAGTGAGTCATGTTGTTAATGAATCTTGGGCTAAAGGTCACCCATACATTAATCTCTCCCATATTATGACAAAGATTAAAAACACCAAGGTTTTCATCAGGGAGTGGAATCACAATATTTTTGGTAATGTTCAAACCAAGATTCATGACCTTTAAATCTTTCATTGAAAGTTTGTTGTCCCAACCGTAAACTACTTCTATCCTTCAAAAGGAACATGATGCCTAGAGAGAACTTTATGAGTTTTTGTTAAGAGAATTTATACTTTGGAAAGAGAAGGCAAAGACCAATTGGCTCGAGGAAGGAGATGTAAACACTCAATTTTTCCACTTCTCCACCATTAAACACTGGAGGTATAACCATGTTCATTGTATCATTAATTTAGATCATGTGTACATTTCTTATTTAGACAACATTGGAGACTTGTTTGTTGATTTTTACTCTAACCTTTTCTTTAGCTTGAATCCTTGTTTCCCCTCTAACTTTTTGGGCCTCATCAATCCATCTATTTTTTACCAAACTAATATTTTTTTGACTAGTGTTTTTGATCATGCTGAAATACAACAAGTATTGGCTTATATACAAGGCAATAAAAGCCCTAAACTAGATGGAATGAGTCCAAAAGTCCACAAATTGAATTAAGGGATTGTTGGTGAGAATGCTGTTAATGTAGTTCAGGCCTTCATCATTAATAATAAGAGTAGAAGGGTCGTGAATCATACTTTCATCACTTTTATCCTTAAGCGGCCTGTTGCTAATAAAGTTAATCAATTTCAGTTAGTTGCCTTGTATAATGTCGTGTACAAAGATAGTCACTAAGATTATTGCCAAAAGATTGAAAGGTTCCCTTAGCAATATTATTCAGGCATGTTAAGCTACATTCATCCCTAATAGATCTATTTCTGATGATTATATTATTAACCATGAAGTGATGTTCTATCGTAAGTCAAAGAAAGTCAAAAATAGGTTTATGGCTGTCAAGGTTGATATGGCAAAAACATATGATATGGTTGAGTGGGCGGTTCTTCTAGCTATTTTGAAAGCTCAGAAGTTTTGTGAGAATTTCTACAATCTAATTTGGGAATGCTTTTCTAGTGTTTATTACTCTATTCTCATTAATGGATCTCCATGTGGATTTTTTCATTCTTCAAGAGGAACTAAATTGAGAGTTCTTATCTCCCTTATTCTCTTCACTGTTTTGTCTAGCATCCTCTGTAGAATTATCTCCAGAGTTGAATTTGAAAGTAGAATTAGTGGTATTAAAATCCTTAGAAATAGCCCAAGAATCTCTTACCTGATGTATGATGTCGATTTAGTAATTTATTGCAAGGAAAACATCCAAGAAGCCAATGCAGTCTTATCTTGCCTAAACCAATACTATTTGTGGATAGACTAGAGAATAAACTAGGATGAGTCAGTAGTTCATTTCAGCAAAGCAGTATACCAAGTTTTCTTGGTTGGGTGGCATTTCTTTTTCTATTTATTTTTATTTTTTGTGTGTGTGATTTTGTGCGCTGCTCAATGCCGATGTAACCTCTGTGCGTGATGCTGGGTATGGTCTACATAGGGCGTAACATAGTGCTCTCTAATTTTCCTCCTAGTATCAACAGTTTGATTCTCAATATTACCATCTTCTCATGGGAACAAGACATGGTTGTTTAGGCTTCCTCCAAGTCAAGGACTTTCTCGATTAAAAGTTCTTAAATAATCAAGTTCACTTTTCTTTGAATTCTCACCTTGATAGGGAAATTCAGAAACTCCTGTGGCAGTCTTCAAGAAAGACATAAGATCTTGATTTGGAAAATTCTTGTTAATATTCTTCCTACAAAGGATCGAATCAAACTCTTTATTCTTATGGCCGTGAGCAGTATTATCTATGTGGAAATGGTATTAAATATGTTAATCACATGCTATTTGATTGTCCTATTTCTATCACGTGTTGGTGGAATGTAGATTGCTAATTTTTGTAAATTGGTGCTTTGCTGAATGCTAACAATTTACTCCCTATTGATTATGATGACAAAGAAAACATGTTTCACTTTGTAGTTGTTCTCATGGAGGAACTCTAGATGGAGAGAAACAAAATTTGACTAGGTAGGACTACTTCTGATTGGAACATAGTTGCTTAGAGAGTGACCTGCTCTCATTCAAATATTGGTCTGCTGCGCAAAATAGAATTTCCCACATATTGAAAAATCATGCTCCTACATCTTGGCAGCCTATGAGAATTGAAGATTAACTTTGATGCTTCCTTTTCAAATTACAAGGCTACTTATGGTATTGAGCTGTGTTGAGATGGAAGTGACTATCCAAGCTTTTGAATTGGTTGAAGAAAGGAATTTGCAGATGGTCTAATTTGAAGGAGATGCTCTTCAAGTTATAATAGCAATTTTGGACTGAAAGATTTTGAAGGTTGGAGGGCAAAATCGAACATTGAAAAACAAAAACAATTTTTGAGGAATCTTTGCTTATGGAGTCTCAATTATGTTAATCATAAATGTAATTTTTTGTGCCCATAACCTTGCTAAATGGGCAAGGAACACTAGTGTATGTGGTTTTGTTGATCCTTTTGCTCACCCTACATCTGTGTTTTATCAATTTTATTTTTCTCATCTTGGCTCCATCCTTTTATGTGTGTTATTGTGCACATGTTGATATTGAGTTTATTATTAACAATTATGTTCAATCACACATGAGAAGGTGTGTTAAGTATATAAAATTTACCTATCTTTTATCTCTATCAACAACATAAACTTTTAAATAACATGAAAATTTCATTTTCTTTTCTTGGCCCTTAATATATATATGAGCATGGCAAATTTTGGTTAAAAAAAGGGCCAAAATAAAAATTCAAAAAATTTTAAAATTTTAAAATGATTAAAATATGTGAAAATAAATATTTAGAATTAATATTCGTAATTATAAATGACTAGGGTTTAAACTAGAAAATTTTCTTTAAAATCAATGTACTTTTCTTTTTATTTTATTAGAGTTTTTTTTTTTTTTTTTTTTCTCTCTACTAATTTTTCATCTAATGAAGAAATATATATATATATATATATATGTAATGAATGTCCAAATGGAAAATATTATAAAATTTGTGTATATCTCTTCACTCGAAATATATATAACACATTCATTTATGAAAGCTTATGTTTATTAATGTTTTAAAGAAGCCAATCTGCCTTAATATTGTTAATATTTTATAATGTTCTTAAAATCCCAAGATTATAAGAAAAATAATTTTACTGAGATGTGGCAGTCTCTACTTTGATGTCTTGAATGCAAATTACTCTCTGCTATTGGCAATATTGCATTATCGTCTTTAATTTTCCTTTTTACTGCGCTGTAGGGCATTAGTTTCTTCTTCTGTCGAGAGCTCGTAACCTTCTTCCATTTGAATATATATATATATATATCTATATTTTGTCGAAAAAGGTAATACATATATATATATATATTTAATTTGATATTCTTATCAACTAATCTAAGAGGAATTTATGGGGGAAGAGACTACAATATATAGCTAAAATTCGGCACAAAGCCAGGTGAAAGACATCTAAACAAAAAGAGTTACACCATTGAACTATCACCTTATTCTTAAAAAAAAAATGTTTTTTTATTTTTCTATATTCGATAATTATTTTAGATTTCGATTAATTCAAAGTCAAGTTGACCGGACCTTTTTTAAGAAGAAGCTCTCCTTAACACTTATTTTTTTATGCATAAGATTCGAACTCGAGACCTCATTCCACTTGGAGTAACAAGTTGCTACTAAGTTAATGTTTTTGCACTTACTAATAATTAGCTAATTCTTTTTTTTTTTTTTTTAATTGAAAAGTCCATATTATGGGCAGATAGTACATCGGCAATAGAAAAAGTGGCCCAGAAACAGTACAAAAGAAAGTCCATGGATATTTGAGCCTTAATCCAGTCATGCAAACACGGGTATGGAATACTACCAGTTGGTGACCAAAAATTAGAAAATTCTCCGATTTAATCTTCTAACTATTTATATTTCTTTGTATTGATCTTAAAATTTTAATTTTATATAAATTAATTTTTTATTTATTTTTAAATTTTACAAATTAGTTCTTCCGACAAAATTGAGTAATTTTTTTTTTTTTTTTTATAGCTTTTTAGCATGTAATTGATGCATCTATTAAACCTAAAGGATTTTTTCATCATTTTATATTAGAAAGAAAAATACAATATGAAATAGAATATATTAAATACATTCTCACATTCTTTGTGATTCATTTAGTCCCTTTTTCCTTTTCTTTGATTAAAATTCGAAGTGAAAAGAATCTAAATTGATAAAAAGTTAATAGGTGTCTTAATTACGTATTGAAAAGTAGTTCAATCAATGATCTAATCCTAAAAATACTAATATATTAAATTTATATATATATACTATCATTTATTTTATATTATTTCTTTTTCAGTTTTTTTTAAATAATATTATATATATATTTTTTTTTAATTTTAACTTCGTATTCCTTTTCACAATTTTGATAATTTTTAAAATATTATATTTTAATTTATAATTTAATTTGTATGAATTATGAATTATGAATTATTATAAGTCATTTAAATATAAATATTATATTTAAAATTATTAAATTATTTTAAAAAAAAATTAAAATTTTGGGTAAACTATACTTAGTTTAGATTCAAGACTCGATAGGATTAGGTATGAATATAAATTTTTTAGATCTATGTATGGATTAGGATACTGATCCAAAAATATTTTTTTTAAATTTAGGTATGTAATTAGTAGTTTCAGACCGAATTGAACCTGTAGAAAAGGCCTATTAAAAAAAATGATTGAATATTGGTTAATTTGTGAAATTAAAAATAGATAAAGGATGCATCGGTATAAAATTAAAATTTTAAGATCCATTCAGAAAAACGTAAATAATCAAAAAATTCAATCATAAAACTTTTCTCAAAAAATGTTGTTTTACTAATAATTTATTAATAAAATAATAATTTATTGATCTGAATAGAAAGAGTTTGATTCCTCTTAAATAAGATATCGAGTTTCAACCTTATATATGAAAAAATAAATATTAAGAATTTTTTTTTTACTCAATTTTAAATTATTTAAAATTTAAAACAATTACCGAATACTAAATCGTTAAACCAAAAAAAAAAATGTTCCCTTTAAAAGTTTTCTTGATAATCATTCACTGAAAAGATTTTAATTACCTTTAAATAACATTTTAAATTTAAATTTCATAAATAGTGAAGTGGGTTTTTTTTTTTTTTTTAAAAAAAAAAAGAAGTCCAAGTCCATTCTGAATTAATCAAAGATACCCAAATTAAAGAGGAGGGAAAAAAAAAAAAAAATCAAAAAAAGGTTTTCTTGAAGAGAAAGATATTCACAATAATATAATATAGATGAATCCATCCCTAGCTTTTCCTTCTTTTTAATTATCTCACATTAGGTGCCCATCACTTTTTGACAGGAAAACCCAAATGATACTTCAACTCATAATATAGTGTTTTAGAAATCTCAAGAGCTCGCACACACACACACACCAAACAAAAATCAACCATCGAACTGAATCTGTACAACCATGGGTCAGGGTACACCCGGTGGTCTGAATCGACAACTTCCCGGTGACCGTAAGAACGATGGCGACAAAAAAGAGAAGAAGTTCGAGCCCGCGGCACCACCAGCGCGTGTCGGTCGAAAACAGAGGAAGCAGAAAGGTCCAGAAGCGGCTGCTAGGGTTCCCCCCGTCACGCCTTTAACCAAGTGTAAACTTCGATTGCTGAAGCTTGAGCGGATTAAGGATTACCTTTTGATGGAAGAGGAGTTCGTGACTAATCAGGAGCGGCTGAAACCTCAAGAGGAAAAGACCGAGGAGGATAGATCCAAGGTCGATGATCTTCGTGGCTCTCCTATGAGTGTCGGTAATTTGGAGGAGCTTATTGATGAAAATCACGCAATCGTGTCATCGTCAGTTGGGCCCGAGTATTATGTGGGTATCTTGTCCTTTGTTGACAAGGATCAGCTCGAGCCTGGATGCGCCATTCTGATGCACAATAAGGTAATTTCGTTGATTTTTGAGATTGGTTTAGTTGGTCACTTGTTAGGGTTAGGGTTTTTTTTTTTTTTTTTTTTTTTTATAATTTTTGGTTTAGTGATGTCAGTATTGGATGAGGTTTTAAATTTTTACTTTTTTTTTGGGAAAATATTTGAACTTTATTGAGGTCGATAAAGTCCTTAATTAGGTTTTGTACTAGATTTTTGGTCTTTGCACTCTTTTTATAGTATTCCAGACATGTTAAACTGGTGAATTTGGGGGTTTTAGATATTTGAGCTGGACCTGGAGCCTATACATAACCAAAGGTTATTCACAGAGAGCATGAGAGGGCTCGAAATAGGGAGAATTTTGAGGGTTTGGTCTATAATTTTTACTTTTAAGCTTCCTAAAAAATGCTTTGTCGGTTATATTCTTATTGAATTGTTGAATGGTGCATTGTTGTGTGGTGAAGTTTATTTGCCTCTTATTTGAAGCACTATATTAGATGGGAGAAATACTTTGTTAATGACCAAGTTGCTAGTTCTATGGCACTTCTTGAATACTTTGGTTATGGATTCAGCACCCTTAAGGAAGCCTGATTTGCTGCTCTTCTTAATCACATTACTCATCTCATCTTTGTGCACTTTCAGGCATAATCTGACATGGTATAGAATGAAAAATGTAACTTGCAACTTGCACATTTCTCTCTTCGTAAAAATCCTTTTCTTAGTTTACTAACTTGTGCAGTATCTTTCATGTACCCATGGGTTTTGTAGGTTCTAAATTCTAGTTGCAAAACAAATACTTATTTGCAAGATAATTAATTTCTATTCATCTTCAATGCATATTCTTTTCTTTCATGCACTGAAATAGGTTTGCATCTGGAAAAATATAGATCTTGATTCTAACCAGATGCATCCATGTGCATTTTATGATCTTGAGACTTGAAAATGACAAATATTTTCTTTAAATGGTACTCCTGGTTTAGCATTCCCATTGCAAATTGGATTCATGCTTCTGAGTTCTACTTTGTCTTACGACCTGAAATATTTTTAGTTGACATTTTGATACTTCCCATGTGGGTTTTAAATTTTCATTAATGTAATTGACCTAACTAGCTTAGTTTGTGGAGCTTTGAAGTGTGGAATCTTGATTTTGGTTAGCCACTAACATGTGGATGGGTGAGCCTTTTGTATCCTCTAGGCTTCAACTGCAAGGGAAATTCCAATATTTGCTGGATAGCTTTACATTTTTTTTTTTTTTTTTTTTGTATGTGAATATATCTTTCCTTCAGCTGCATAGCTAGATAGTAAGACCAGTTACTCCCTACTTTCATGAAAATGTTTTTTTGCTTCATACATAATAAATAGACACATTTATACGCTGTAGATTGTCGACGTGCAAAATTTTTTCTCTGGGTTCTTTCTTTACTATTTCTATTGGTCACCCTGCTATAGAGCTATGTAATTGAAGAGATCTCCAGTAATAATATTCTCATGTTACTCAAACTTGATTGTAGGTTCTTTCTGTGGTTGGGCTTCTTCAAGATGAAGTTGACCCCATGGTGTCTGTGATGAAAGTTGAGAAGGCTCCGTTGGAATCATATGCTGATATAGGTGGACTAGATGCCCAGATACAGGAAATCAAGGAAGCAGTAGAACTCCCCTTGACACACCCAGAATTGTATGAAGACATTGGTATTAAGCCCCCTAAAGGAGTTATACTTTATGGCGAACCTGGTACTGGGAAAACATTGCTTGCAAAGGTTTGTATGCTTGTTCCATATTATTTATGAAACTTATATGTGATCTTCCAATCTTAAGGTTTCTAATGCTGAAGTTTTTAAAGGGGAAAAAAAATCTGATGGGTTAATTTTTGTCAGTTTATTGATGTAGAAATCTTTCTTTTGACTTGTCTAATGAATTTCTGAACTTCCTGGATTAGCATTGATGCTTATTGGACAGGATCTGAGGTAGCTAGTCGGAATAGCCTTCTTATGGGCTAGATTTCACTTATTAGTGATGCATTCTCTCATATAATAAAGGATAGAAAGAAAGAAATGATTTGTAATGAGTATTGTCATGGCTGAGCTTCAGTTGCTATGGTTATTTGGGATATTTTATGGGCCATGGTTTGTTTTGGACTATAATGTCTTCGTTCTCATGCCTGGCTGTGTGTGGTTGAGTATTGTCATATTAGATCTTGTGGAATGTTATCCAATGAATAATTCTATGGTGCAAAACTGGACAGGAGTATGCTTGGTTGAATTCTTATAACCTGGATTTTAATGTCATTATATATCAGTAGTTGTAGCTGGGTTGATCATATTGTTATGATTTTCTTTGTGACATCCAATCTAATTTTTTCAATAATTGGCTGGCCTCGGTTGCTTTGATCATATTAATAAGTTATTCCTCTCCCCTCCCTAAGGTTGGCATTTTGGTACATGTGTCTCTATTCTGATCCATTTTCCCCTTCAGGCTGTGGCAAATTCTACTTCAGCAACTTTCTTGCGTGTTGTTGGAAGTGAGTTGATTCAGAAGTATCTTGGTGATGGTCCAAAATTAGTCAGGGAACTCTTCAGGGTTGCTGATGATCTATCACCATCTATTGTCTTCATTGATGAAATTGATGCAATTGGGACAAAAAGGTGAGCATCTGTACATATTGACTTGAAACAGGAATATAGTTTAAGTGTGTATGTAGTATAGCTAATGCATTTCACTGTAGGTATGATGCGCACTCAGGTGGTGAGCGTGAGATCCAGCGGACCATGTTGGAATTGCTGAACCAGTTAGATGGTTTTGATTCAAGAGGAGATGTCAAGGTTATTCTTGCAACAAATAAAATTGAATCTCTTGATCCTGCTCTTCTTCGACCTGGAAGAATAGATAGGAAGATTGAATTTCCTCTTCCAGATATAAAGACAAGGAGACGTATTTTCCAGGTATGGATGTGGTGCTTCTATTTACACAATTTGATACTGATGGAAATGCTTATTGACCTTGAACTCTAATGTACAGATACACACATCAAGAATGACATTGGCTGATGATGTCAATTTGGAAGAATTTGTAATGACTAAAGATGAGTTCTCTGGAGCTGATATTAAGGCAATATGTACTGAAGCTGGATTGCTTGCTTTAAGAGAGCGGAGAATGAAGGTACAGTAGTTTTATGAGTGTTTTGTGGTGGTGATCATCAGTTGAGCTTAGCGTGATTTGATTTTGAGATGCGTGTATATTTCTGGCCTAGTAAACTTTTACCATTTGGTGTTGTCTATCTTAGTCTGTTTCTTCCAATGAGGGCAAGCTGTCCTATGTACATGGAAAAATAATACTAGTCTGCATATGTTTATAAGTAGATTCAGACTTTCAGTTCTCAGGTAGATCCTTGTACGTGTGGTTTATGGTTTCCCAGTCATTCATCTTTTGTGTGTATAAAGTCTAGAAGAATTGTTAAGGATGTTCTGAGATATTGTTAGATATGTTGTTCAAAGGCCAATTCATTACTGGTATTCCTTTTTAATTGGAATTGTCTAGAAGCAATAAGTATGTAATTTATGGCTGAAAAAACATATCTTGGTGTTAGTTGTGTGTGTTTCCTTTCTCTGGTATCTAAATAGTTGTTTTATGTTCAGGTAACTCATGCAGATTTCAAGAAGGCAAAGGATAAAGTTATGTTCAAGAAGAAAGAGGGAGTTCCAGAAGGACTTTACATGTGATGATTTTGCCTTTGAACATCCTCAGCTCTGTGTACTTGCATTTTTAAAAGATGTCAAGAACTCCTGATTACATTGTTTTCATCTTTTTGGTTCTTTCAAATGACTTTCTTTTTCCATGAGATGAAAAGTTGTCAATGATCATATATTTTTTTTTGGTATCATCCTCATGATTATTGTTACTATTTTTACTGCTACTTCATGCTGCTGCTGTGAATTTTACTGTTGACTTAAGAAATTGATATAGAAGTGCTGGTTCTTGGTATTTGCTGACTCTTTTAATTTTTTTTGCCACAGAGGTAGATCTTTATTGTGTGACCTATCTGACTTTCATGCTTCATGCTGGTTTTTGTTGTGGTCTCATGTTTGAGTTTATTGGTTGGTTTATGTTTGTTTGGTTTTCTTTCTGTTCTAGTTTTACTGCCATTGCATCATATCCCTTCAAAAGCTCGACAGTTTTTTCTTTTTCTTTTTCTTTTTCTTTTTTTTTTTTGGTTCCAGAAGACTCCCTACCACTCGCACTAGGGAAGCTTGGATGTATAATATATGATCCCATACAAGGGAATAGGAGAGATGGATACTTTGTTGTCATCTATGCTATTACTCTTACAATCAGTGAGGCTGGGCTAAGGCAACCTTGGCAAATTGGTGCAAATGTTTTTTTTTTTTAATCTTAAAAGGGTAAAATAATATTTTAATCTACACAGTTTTCTTTTTCTTTTTACTTCTTCATTTTATTTATTTTTTTATTTTACTCAATTAATTGAACTACTTAACAATCAAAGATGAAAAATTAGACAAATAGTTTACACTATACTGTGAGTAGCTATTGTTTTTGCACATAGATGTCTAGTAGAAAGAAAAAACAAAAAAAAAAACAAGAAAGGTGTAGCATAAATAATAAATTAAAACTATCTAGAAATTCTTCTAGTTATCTTTTTTAGTTATGGAGAGAGATTTTGAAATCACAATTAAGCATGTAAGCCATAACTTGTAGATTTTTACTCGTAGTTTTTGATCTAGTTTTCTTAACACAAAGTACATAATACTGAAAATTTATTTCTTATTAGAATCAAATATGAAGTGGGGGAAAGACTAAAAGGGGGAAAAAGAAAAATTAAGCTTGTGAAACATTTTCATGTGGACAACTAGAATAAAAATA
>JAXGGT010000169.1:654727-665759 GCA_035583425.1 Marsdenia floribunda | reverse complement strand
CGAAATACTTTAAAAATCAATTGAAATTAGACATGATTTAATGCTAAAAACATGATATATTTTAGCGTTATCAATATCATTAGCTAGGGATCAGTTACGATGGATCCTCGAAAGGTGGAGGCAATTGATACGTGGCACCAACACTGATAAACATAGTAGAATTGAGATCATTTTTGGGATTAGCCAACTACTACAGACAATTTATTGGCAGATATGCAAGAGTGTTAAGTCCTTTGATCGACCTTTTGAAGAAGGGGGTGAGTTGGTTGTGGAACGAGGACAAAAATGTTGTGACATTTGCCCCAGTGCTGCAATTGCCCAATTTTGAGCTTCCTTTCAAAGTACATATGGATGCCTTAGACCGTGCAATCGGTAGAGTGTTGATACAAGGACAATTCCATTTGGCATTTGAGAGCCGAAAGTTAAAGGATTGTGAGTGGCTTTATTCAGTCTATGAGAAGGAGATGACAGTTGTGGTCCATTACCTAATAATTTGGAGGTATTATTTGTTTGGATCGTCCTTCACAGGGGTGACGGACAATGTGGCAAATACATATTTCAAGACTCAAAAGAAGTTGTCTGCAAAGCTCGTTAGCAAGAGTTCTTGGCGGAATATGACTTTGAGTGGGTGCATAGGTTAGGGCGAGACAACTTGGTAATGGATGCATTGAGTAGAAGGGTGTCGTGTTTGACCCTTGCTGCTATTTTTGTGGTCAAATTTGACTTTGTGTTAAGAATTCGGGAACATGCTCCTATAATGATACTATATATCAAAAACTTGTGTCTTTGGTACAGAATAGGACAATGACGAGATATTATCTTGATGATGGCATGTTCTATGCCAAAGGTGGACAAGCGTATATTCCAATTGGTGAGCTGAGGCGACTAAAGGAAGCTCACGGTTTAGTGAGGGCAAGTCATCTAGTCATTGAGAGAATTAGATCATAGACAATTCTTCTGGCCACATATGGAGGATAACATTGAGGCATATGTTTGAACAAGTGTGTCAACAAGATAAAGTGGATCGGAAGTAGGCCCCAGGATTATTGTAACTACTACCAATTCCTAATGGCCCATGGAGCAAAGCATTTCGATGGACATCAATTCAGGATTGCCAAAAGTGAATGATTTAGCATCTATCTTTGTGATAATTGATAGGTTTTCGAAGTATGTTGTATTTATCCCCGCCCCTCATTCTTGTCCAACTGATGTTGTAGCTAAGTTATTCTTTAAACATGTTGTAAAGTACTTTGGAGTGCCGAGGGACATTGTGAGCGATCGAGATACCAGATTTATTGGTAGGTTTTGGGTTGCATTTTTCGGATTATTGGGAATCGAACTGAAGTTTTCTACAGCAAACTATCCTCAGACTGATGGGCAAATGGAGAAAATCAATGCATTGCTGGGGGAATACTTGAGATATTATGTCATAGCGAGTTAGAAGAACTGGGTATCACTTCTAAACTCAACATAGTTTTGCTATAATTTGCACAAATCCTCGGCGATGAAGATGAGTCCGTTCAAGTTGGTGTATGGATAGCAGCCTACTACCCTATAAGATTTAGCAATGGCGGTGCCAAATACTGGAGCTTGTCCAGTAGCTTACAGGTTTGCAAGGGCAAAACAGGAGTTGATTGCTGAAGCACGTGACAGTTTGGCTTTGGCACAGTAGAGGATGAAGAAATATGCGGATCAACACAAACTTGATGTGGAATTTAAGGTTGGTAACTTAGTGTTGTTGAAGTCGACTCCTCAAACTTGGAAGAAGATCAGTAGTAAGGTTGTTCATCGTGGACTGATTCCTCTGTTTGATGGACCTTTTGAGATCTTGAAGAGAGTTGACAAAGTGGCATATAGACTCAAGTTGCCTGATAGGTTGAAGATTCATCCTACATTCCACGTTAGCTTTATGAAAAAGTTTAACAAGGATAAATTGGACGCTTCAAGGCAACGGTCCAGATGGACACTACTGGTGATTCAGAAGTAGTTTGGCAAACTAGTAGAAAAGATTCTAGACTATAGGACAATAGGGCAGAATAAGAAGAACCGAAAGACAGACTTCCTTGAGCATTGGAAGGGCGAACCAGAGCTTGATGCTACGTGGGAGAGATTTCACTCTTTGGCCATTTGAAGATAAGATTGCTAAGTACTAGAGGAAGCAGAGGTCGATGAGGACATTGACATCTTCAAGGGGCAGGTTTTGAGACCTTTTGTCCTGGGGCACAGGGTATGCGTAGAGGCAGGGGTTTGTCGTCTATGCAAAGACATTTTTCATATGCCCAAGACATACCATAGGTGTCGAGGACATCTATGGAAGATAGACTTAGACATTTGAGACCCATGTGTTAGGGTGGCTTAAATGGTGCATGACATGACTATGTTTGTGCAGACATGGCATGCTTTGGCTATGGAGTGTGTCAGATTAGAGTGGCACATATTGGTTCGATGGTCCGATGGATAAACTGGGTTAGTGGACTCAAATGGTTCAATGACAGATAGTTTGTGTGGGTTAGCCGTAACTAAGCACTAGGTGCGAGTTGGCGTGGATCAGGGTCAAGTCAGGCAGGCAGTTCAGCTAGAAGACTTGATCTACCTTGGTAAGTTCTAGAAGGTTCTAGAAGGTTCCGAAAGATATTGTAATATTCCTGATGAGGACTTAGTCTTAGAGACCTAGTGGACCAAGGAAGTCTAGTGGGCCTTGAAGATCTCTGCATATGTGTCATGATCTTGGCCATCAGTGAGATCATCTATTCTCTATATAAACCAAGAGGGGAGCTCATTCATTATTATCAAGAGTCTTTAGTGAAGTTAGAGAGAGAAGCTCTAGAGTGGAGTTCTAGAGAGAGAAAAGGGCATGAAGGCATAGATAGGTAGATTAGTTGTGTGCTTGTTCCTATCTAGGTTAATGGTGTTAGCCCAAGTGATGTCTATTCATAGATACTCAAGTTTGTAATTGAATCATTTTCCTATTTAGTAATATAGTGAAAGGTTGGGCGCATTGGTCCGTAATTACTTTGTGTTGATTGTTATTGTCTTCTTTCTGCAACGTCCGAGAGATTTTGGGTTGTATATTTTGGTGTGTGCAAGCTAGGATAGACACCTCGTGATAGGATCCATGATGGATGCTACTTGGATGAAACCTTTGAAGAAGAAGTCTATTGAAGAAGCTACAGTTATTCGTGTTAGTTCACATCTAACCTGAATAACTCCAATTATCAACTATCTTAAAGATGATATCCTTCCATATAATACTACAGAAGCTAAATGGTTGTAAGATATACCATCTTGCAAAATCATTTGTATAGAAGAGGCTTCTCTTGGTTACTTCTTAAATGTGTTTTTGAAGACAAAAAAGTTACATACTAAGGGAGATTCATGAAGGAATATGTGGAGCTCACATTGGAGCTAAAAAGTTGATAAGAAAGATCATGTATGTTGGCTATTTTTGGCCAAGTATGGAAGAAGATGCTAATGTCCAAAAGTGTGAAACATGCCAACTACATGCTAATCTGCACCATCTTCTAGCTTATGAGTTGCATTATATGACTTCTTTGATCCCTTTCTATCAATGAGGAATGGACATCCTTGATCCTTTCCCGAAAGTAATAGCAAGCAAAGAATTCTTCTTTATAGTTGTGGACTACTTTAAAAAGTGGGTTTTTTTTTTTTTTTTTTTTTTAAGCTAAACCTTCAGCTACAATCATCGTGAAGAAAGGTAGAGAAATTTTTTAGAAAGATATCATCACCAAATTTAGCATAGCAAAGATTCTTATTGCAGATAATGGAAAATAGTTTGAAGCAAGAGAATTTCAAGAGTTATGCTCTGAACTTCATATAGACCATCGCTTCACCTCCGTGGGACACCCTCAAATGAATAGAATCATCCTTCAACGATTGAAAAAGCATCTAGAGTCTTCTAAAGGAAAATAGGTTGAAGATCCTACAGGGCAACTCCAAATGGACAAATGGGAGAATTATGTTTTAATTTATGTTTTGAAACTAAGGTCGTAGTTCCAGTAGAAGTTGGAAGTCTTTCATCAAGGGTGGATTTTGGGATGAATCATCTAATGATCAACAATTTTCTAAAAATTTGAATTTACTTGAAAATATTAGAGACAAAGCCGCCAAAAATGAAGCACATTACAAGCAATTGAGAGCTAAGTATCATGACAAGAAGGTACATACAAGATTATTTGTCTAATGATATTTAGTACTTAGAAAAAATGAAATTAGTCAGTAAAAACCGACTCGGAAATTAAATCAAACACGGGAATGACCATATATTGTAAAGAAGGATCATGGGAATGGAAGTTACAAACTTCAAGATATTGATGGAGGGGAGTTAACCAGAACTTCGAATATAACAGATTTGAGAAAATTTTATCCTTAATAAAAGCTCCTTTCAAAATGAAATTTCTATTAGTTGTTATCACAATTCAATGCCATATTTACAAAATTTGAATTTTCTTTTTCTTAATGAAAATGTTTCCTTAAAACTTATCATATTAGACGATACCCCAAAGGGAACAAGCATCCAACAAAATGCTTAAATCAACTTTATTATTCAAAATATTTTTTTTTAATCAAACGATACCTCAGAGGGAACAAGCTTCCAACATGATACCTCACTCAACTTTTTTATTCAAAATACATTTTTGATATTAGATGATACTTAAAGCAAAACTGTTTCGCAATGAAATACTTCTTTATAAGTGCCTATATATAAATATGTATATCATAAACATACTCAATTCTTTTATTCACCACCACTATGTTTATTTCAAGTAGATTAGTAAATAAGCCAAATATTACATAAATAATATAAAAATGTCAAGTTCAAGTCTCTGACATATTTTTTTATGTCTTAATGCTTCATATAGACGCTTTAAAGTATGAAGAAGCGTCCGACATAATCACAATCTTTAATAATTATTCATGGTTATATTCACATCATTCAAAAGATCCTATGATCGTATTTGTAGTACACAAAATTCATAATAAATCATTTTCAATATGATTTGTTACAAACAAAACTAGCATTGTCCAATAAACAGAATCAAATTCCAATTCAAAACTAATTACACAAAATATCCAAATGGTAGTTAGAATCATCCAACAAATAAAAGGTCACATTTCAAACTTGTACCATCAACAAATAACAATTCTTATCAGCACCCCCAACAAATGAATCATCAGCATTAATGTCATGACTTGCAGCAACTTCCTCACCACCTTCATCGGTACCTCCAATACCTGCTTTTGCATTGCCACCATTATTACCTTCTTCTTTAGCATCAACTACTATAATTTTTTTCTTCATATGAAGGCTCCGGTGTTGGAAAGGGCCCAAGGTATCACTCATTACCAAATCAACTTCCTAGGGTAGCACATATAATCTTGCACATTCAGCATCAAGATAAACCATATATTTCTCATCATAATCTGCTAACTTTTCCTAGACAAATTCGTAAGCACCAACAAAAGAGTCTTTGGTCGTTGTGTGGTTCATTCGCATATAAAGATTCTTAAACTCTTGGAAAGCTAAGAATGCGTCCACACAGAATTTATATATTTCCTTCTTTATAGTACTTTCATTATCTTCACATTTAACTTGCAATGCCTTAGCCGAATCTTCCCATTCCTTTCTACACTTATGTTCTTCAGCAAAACCTTCTTCCCACATTTTCCTTCTCTCGTTCTCAGACAGAAGGTCTTCTTCCAAGGCAACAATCTTTTTCTCTAAGATCATTACCTCTGCCTTGTTCTAAAAATATATATATATATATATATATATATATCCTTAGCCTTCTGCTTATGATCTTTAGCATTGGTTAAGTCAAACTTTAGAGATTTCTTAAACAATAATTCTTTCTCAATCTTCTCTAAACATTTTGTGATCATAAAGCCAACTCTGCCTCAAAAAATCATCAAGATTAGATACCAAATAACAAATTTTTAACTCATATCCCCAAAAGCAAAAGTCGCAGGCAATACCTAGCATTTCTTTTGTATCGAAGACCCTCAAACTCCAATTTTTTCATTTTAATAAAGTTAGCTCCCTTAGCAGAGGAGATGCTACTAACAAAATAATCCTTGCAATCTTCCACAGAGGAAAATTTTTTCCATAGCCTTAATGGACCAATTAGGCACAAAGACATCCCCTTTTGTATCCTTGGCACCTTCACCGGCCTACTTTTTACCTTTTGGCTTCTCCTTGGAAGCCTTAGTCACTTCAATTATATCAACAGTTTTTTCAGCATCTTCTTTCCTAATTACCTTAGCTGCATTTTCTTTCAAATCCTCTAACTTTTGTATGCTTTTACCTACTGCATGAGGTTTTAGAGAAGTTTTATTCATCGTTGGGCCTGACCTACTAGAAGCACTACCCTCACACTTGTGCTTTTGGTTGCCACATTGGGCATTGCAACAACCGACTATACCTTTGCAGCAGATGAAACCTCTACAACCTTCGTCACAAAAACTTTATTCTTCTTGGCATCCTTCTCATAGAATTGCCCTGGAATGTAATAAAATACACTGTCAAAGGAATAACTTCCTTCTTTTAGAGGATTAGTTAAAATTTTATAAAAATATTCAAGAGACATACCATTAGCCTTTCACTTAGGCCTCCTCTGAAGAGCAGAGGTGATCATGTAGACGCTAGACGCTCTTAAAAGAAAACAAACATGAAGACATATCAATACAAGAAATATAACAAAATACAAATGTCTATGTATAGTGTAAAATAGCACAACAAATAAACACCAACTTCCTTGCTGAGTTGCCTAAGGTTGGTTACTCGTTGACCAATCAATCCAACAACATCTAATAGACACACCGACCAATCTAGTTGGACATCCAACCAACACTCCCTATTACTCAAAATACCTATCGTTCGCATACATTCATTAGACCCATCATATCTTTCTGAAAAATATTATTTAACTTATTCTTACAATTCCAAGGGAAAATAATCCCATCACTACAAAAACTATCATGTTTTACAAAAATAAAATTCTTCTTACAATTATGGAAGCTTGTAGGTTGTTTTATTAACTTAACATAATTTGGACGATGGTAAGGATTAAATTCGTGGCCATCGTCAAATCGACCAAGATTAATTTAAAAAAAAAAAAAAACTAGTAAGCAATATAGTACTCACCAGGTCATCTCCCAAGGAAACCCTAATTGTTAAATCATATTAAGAAACCACTCATCTCAATCCAAATTAAAAAGGGGGGGGGGAATTTAATGTGTAACAAAAAGTTCAAACAAAACAATTAAACTAAATGAATTCGAATGCAAACTATAATGAGAAAACATAATCAACCTAGGTTGATGCTCCAATTTAATTCTTCCTCGTTCTTCCTAATATTCTTGAATTGCAATTCTAATCCTTTGATTGAATTCTAATTTGGAATCCTAAATCAGATCCGATCACCTACTAATAACCTGTTAAAATTCAATTAAGCATTAATAGGTTTCCTAGACAATCGTCTAATCCATCAACTCATGTTCAATCTAAGATCCGTGAACATCAAGGTAATCCATGAATCCATGAAAAATCCACATTTGAAAACAATTAAACAGAGATGATTGCACATGATCAATTAACAATCGCCAATAAAACTAAGTTCAATCTCAAGAAAATCCAATCAATCGATTAAACATTCAATCTCATGGTTAACAAAAATATATCCGAAAATTCAAATTACAACCTGATATCAATGACATTCTGGAACTCTGAATTGCGCTGGAAGCATCTTCCCCTAGACCGATTACAAGATGTTTAAGCTGCCATGATTTCCGAGAAAATCTCTCTGTTTAGATCGTGCCTCTCTTCTCTAATTTCGAACTTAGGTGTAATCTCATTTTTTTTCTCTTTTTAATCCGCCTCCTCCTCATCTTTTAGGGTTTTCTCTCCTTTTCTCTTGGACTTCACAGGCCCCTTCAATTCTAACTCACCTAACTCGCATCTCTTGCATATTGGACTTCACTAAAATTATAACATGAGGTCCGTTTTAACTTCATTTGGACTTGAGCCTGAAATAGAATAAAAAATATAATTAAGAAACCCAACAATTTAATATTAATCTTATTAAAGCATAATAATCCAAATAACACATAAAAGTCCTAAGAATGGTAGAGAGATGTATTAAATACTAAGCATAAAGGGTCCAAAATGTATAAATCTATATGTTATCAAATATCCCACACTTAGGTTTTCGCACTCCTGGGCAAAACAAGGAAACCAGAGTCTACTGAACTTTAACACTCAAAGATAATATCTCCTATTTCTAGAAATCAGTCATGAAAATTTACTTAGCAAAGATAGATCAAACAAACAACGCTAATATAATTGCCTCATATCATAGCCAAACAAAAATCAAGAAGAATCTAATATTGCTTAATCACATATCAACTTAAGTACATACTAGATCAACAAGAATTTTCTGAGTGTGTGTGTGATCCATTCTCAATTTATCATTTGGCTTTATAGGACTCCACTTATTTATTCACATAAATAAATAAAATTATTCTCATGAGGAACTGTGCAATGCCTACTTAACCATAACATAATCTGTTACCCATGTAAGAGTTCTAATCCGGTAGCTCCCAGACCTCCATGACCTTAGGGCACTAGGCTTTAACCCTTCAGGACCAATCCTCGAGTAACAAAGGTTACGACGCAGAGTAATTCCCCTTATTATTATTATTATTCTAACATATATATATATATATATATATATATTCTTGTGGCATACTAAACAAGGTTTATTTCAAGTAATTGTGTAAGGAAATTATGAATTCCCAAGAGATTTAACAGAGATGACCTAATTTACACAGAAGTAGTCCACTAAACCAAACAACTCATCAATCATGGTTGTGCTCAAAAATTTTCAGAAAAATTCAACAATCTAGCTAGTACAAAGTTTCCAAAGATTAAACAATTCAAACTTTTCAAGAGTTTGCAAGCTGTTGATCAATTTATATCATAGGCATATAATCAAACAATGTTAATTCAATCCATCATTAAACTAATCCATTACCAATGACATGCATTCCAAAAGATCAACTATCCATCATGTTAAAAGAAAAACTTGATAGACACACTAAAATAAAAGAAAAATAAAAATAGCAATTAAATAAAAGAAAAATACGAAAATAGAAACACTAAACAAACTTAAAACAACGTAAAAACTAGATAGATGTACTAAACAAAAAAAAAACAACAAAAATAAAATAAAATAACGAAAACAACAAAAAGAAATTAAAAACAGTAATTAAACACACTAAAGCGACATAACAACTGAATAGACTCCAAACTAAAACTAGCACTAAGCATAATAAGATGCATAATAAGATGTTCCTCCCCCCACACTTAAATTTTATATTGTCCTCAATGTAATCAGCAAAAACTAGTGAATATAGGACAAAGAAAAACAAGAGAAGGGAAAAGAGACAATTTGGTGGGATCAAATGTAAGTGGCAAACTGAAGATAGAGCTCCTCCACCGTGCGCTCCTGGAAACCTTCATAAAAGTGCTTGAGCCTCTGTCCATTAACTGTGAAACTCTTGCTCGTGGTCTGACTCATGTTCTCAATTACACCATAAGGATAAACATTAGTAACCACAAATAGACCTACCCACCTAGAACGCAACTTACCAGGCATCAGCTTCAATTTGGAATTGTAGAGGAGGACTTTCTCTCCAACTACGAACTCCTTCTGTCGAATCATCTTATCATGGACAGCTTTAGTCCTTTCCTTGTAGATTCTGGAATTTTCATAGGCTCCCAATCTGATTTCCTCAAGCTCTTGAAGTTGAAGTTTCCTATGAGAACCTGCTCGTGTGATATCCATATTACAATGCTTAACTGTCTAGTATGCCTTGTGCTCTAACTCGACTGGTAGATGACAAGCTTTTCCAAACACGATCCTGTATGGGGACATTCCAATGGGAGTCTTGAATGCGGTACAGTAGGCACATAATGCATCATCTAATCTCTTACTCCAATCCTTGCGGTTGGGTTGGACAGTCTTTTCCAAAATTTGCTTAATCTCCTTGTTGGATACTTCTACTTGCCATAGGTTTGTGGATGGTACGGTGTGAATACCTTATGCACAACTCTATACTTGCGCAAAAGAGCTTCCATATTCCTGTTACAAAAATGAGAGTCCTGATCGTTGATGATAGCCTTTGGGGATTCCGAACCTGCAGAAAATATGAGTTCTAACAAAATCTACAACCACAGAAGAATCATCAATCTCGGTGGCCTTTGCCTCCACCCACTTAGAAACATAATCACAAGCTAGAAGAATATATACAAAACTAAAAAAGCATGGAAAAGGACCCATAAAATTAATACCCCAAACATCAAAGATTTCACAAAATAATAATGGTTGTTGAGGCATTTCATTCTTTCTAGAAATGTTTCCAGTGTGTTGGCAACGTTCACAACTCTTACAATAATCATATGCATCATGAAATAAGGTGGGCCAGTATAGTCCAGAATCTAACACTTTTCTAGCAGTTCTCTAAGGTCCAAAATGACCACCACATCCAAGTGTATGACAGAATTTCAAGACAAAAGAAAATTCATAATCAAGAACACATATTCTAATAATCTGATAACTACACATATGCCACAGGTATGAATCATCCCAAACATAATATTTAGACTCACTCTTCAGTTTATTAATTTGATGTCTACTAAATTGTGTAGGAATCTCATGTGCAACTAGAAAATTAACTATGTCTGCATACAAAGGATCCTTACCTCTTAGTTGATAAAGTTGTTTGTCTGGAAAAGTATCTCTGAGGGGTATTTGATCTAAATCATCACATGATCTGCTACTAGATTCTCTGCCCCACTCTTGTCTCTGATCTCAATGTCAAATTCTTGGAGAAGTAGTATCTAGCGTATGAGTCTTAGTTTTGCTTCAGATTTCTTTAGCAAGAACTTTAAAGTTGCATGATCAGTGTAAACAACCACTTTAGCACCAAGTAAATAAGGACGAAATTTATCTAA